>JAQFYE010003154.1:0-16030 GCA_034694305.1 Protaphorura glebata
TGTCAGAGATAGCATTTGAGCTGATCTTTCCAACGATGTATTGGGTGTGTCTGTACCTATTGTGGTTACTGCTGTAGTCGGGACAATACATATTAGACACTCGAACTGGATTGATAATTTAAATTCTCCGCAGTTACCGTCTGGGGTTATGTCGTCTGACAATACGGCAGTAAGAGATCCTATTTTTTTTCGATGGCACCAGTACGTCAATGATATATTTGACCAACACAAAAGGAAACTCAAACCATACGCGCCGTCCGGGGTAAATCATTCAATACGTTTATTCCTAAAATAGGGATTCCTCTGCAAGAATAATGTCAATTGAAAGAGTATGGAAATCGTGTTGTCGTAATTTATTGCTTTAGGGCGATTTCCCCCTATTATGGAATGGAGTGTCGGTTGAATCATTGAAAGTGATTTCTAAGAAATCGGGAACATTGGGGCCAATTGTAGAGAACCAATTGTTCACATTCTGGAACATGAAAAAATTATTTTTAACCCATGGGCTGGATTATGTACGAAGTGGGCTTGTACGCATGTGCGTCAAACATTTGGACCATTCACCATTCAAGTATGAGTTTGTCATTGTAAGTATCTACTTAGCTGCCATTTACTAATTTAAAATAATAAATTCAGGGGTTCAAATCCTGCCACCAGTAACGTTTTCTAAATATAGACAAAGAAGAGCTCCGTGAAGGCGACTCGGGCAATGGTACGAGTATTTTTGGCTCCAAGATACAAGGAGAGTGGCGAAAGATTCAGGGCTGACGACCAGAGATTTTTCTTCATTTCTTTGGACAGTTTTTTCGTTCCGCGTGAGTTTTTTTTTATTAGATCTCCATACAAATTTTCAAACAATGTAGGGTAAGGTGCCTAATACTCTCTACCTTAAGTGAATTGACCTCACAACTAAATTAGAAATAAATTTTACAGTCAAAACCGGGGAGAATGTAATTAGAAGAGGATCAACGGAATCGACGGTGACAATCGCATTTGATCAGAGTTACAGCCATATTCAAGCGGCTAGTAATAGTATAATTCCGAACTGCGGCTGTGGCTGGCCACAACATCTACTGTTACCGAAAGGAACTGCATTAGGCATGACGTACGATTTATTTGTAATGGTGACGAATGGTGATGAAGATCAGATCGGAGTTAAGCCGAGCACTGAATGCCGTGAAGCTCATGTGTATTGTGGACTAATTAACCAGAAATACCCAGATGCCAAACCTATGGGTTACCCATTCGATAGGTCCCCTTATTCTGGAGAAGACTCGACGATTGATGAATTCATGGCGGGGATTTCAAATATGCGTTCAATTCAGGTATGCAACAACAAATATATTGCAGCGTCAGCCGTCGATTTTCGAAATTTAATCATGTATTTTTATTGTTTACAGGTACGAATTTTCCATACAGACAAGTCATGAGCGACACAGTCTCACTGCATTAAATTATTTCTTTAATACAATGTCAACTTTTTTAAAGCATTGATTTGATGTTTCAAAATAAATACGCTTCGGTAACTTTTGTGCTTTCTGTTTTATTCGCGCTTTTGCGAATAATAGTCGATTGCACTTGTCCATTCGGTGAATACGGTCCACAACTATTTTTATCCCAGGCCTGGTTCGGCAATTTATCGATAGTTAAATCTCTCTCGAAAGTCATCGTCATTCCATGAGTTAACATGAGTGGTTTGTTGACGTCGCTAAAATCCAAAAGTAATTCTTCGATCTCTCCACCCTGTGATGCCGCATACATTTCTTGAACAATGTCTGAATCCCATGCTAAAGAAAACGTTGTATTGGAATCCGGTAGTGGAATTAAAAATCCGGTACTCCATTCACCAGAGCGGAAATATAACCTATCCTCATCATTTCCTGTTCCGTTTTCAATGGTCACCATAAAGTCTCCTAAGGTAACAAAGAATAAGATGGTAATTTTTTATGAACCACCCTGTATGAAGACATACCTGACTGCGGATTCCCGAATAGTCCTGTAACGTTTTCCAATTGCAATTTCTTTTGACCTTCCAATGTCATGTTGAGGAATTTCTGTCGAACCTGTTTCTGCCATTCTCTACGAGCGTCCTCCTTTGATGGCACGTCATTTTTTCCAAGTGTCTTGATAGTTACGTTCAAACCTTCGATAATATCGGGAGCATTTGTTAAATTCCTTTAAAATCATTATTAGATATACAAATTACCTGTCAAAATTTGGAAAATCTCACGATGCAAGTTTTCATATCCATTCGCCTTGTTAATAATGCCAGGGCCGTTTGACGACGTGAACACTCCTATTTTTAATGCCGGATAAAATGTCATGTAACTGTGAAATGGTGGAAGGTATCCACTGTGTGAAATCCTCAGCCAACCTGAACGGTGAATGCGTATAGATTCTTTTGTATGTCAAAATTAGTTTAAATCGTAACAGTTCAGTTTTTACCATCATAAATCCCTAAGTAAAGTCCTAAGCCATAAGCATAATCATCAGATACGATGTCATCCTTATGAGTCTTGAAAGCAATCGGTAGTCGATTAGGATTTGCACTTTCCACAAGCCAACCCATCGCCTCCTGTTAATTTGAAAAAATGATGGTTTCATAAATTTAACCCTCCATAAAGCCATGGGATTAAATTGACTCACTTTGGAAACTATTTGTTTTGAGCCAACTTTTCCTTTGTTCAAATGAAACAATAAATATTTCGCCATATCATTCGGAGTGCTGATGATTCCACCTGACCCAGGCGCAATGAAAACTTTCCTGTACAAAAAATGTAATGATTCATTTCATCAATCAAATTTCTTTCTGTACAATCAACTTAATTAATATTAATTGTACTTGAGAAGTTCTCTATTAAATTGTTGTGTTTGTGCATCTTTCCTGTAGTAAGCTCTTGACATGTTTGGCATTTCATCGTAATCATCTGAGCGTCGCACAAAAGTTGTGCTTGACATTCCAATTTCTTCAAATAGTTTTGGAAACTGAATGGACATGAAATTACTTTAAAATTAAACACATGCAAATTAAATTACAATCTTCTACCATATCTTCGAGCGTAGAATTAACTATAGTGGCAATGATTTCTCCGGCTTGGGCAACAATAGCATTGTTGTACACAAACCTAGTTCGGAAGGGACAAACTTCTGGAGCGAATCTCTGTCGGCTAAAACAAATATTTTTGTTACAGCGGATTTTCTCTGTTATACCAAATTTAAAAATCTCATAATTAATTACAATACAAATTCATCCACATCTTTAAAACTCCCTGCAATAATTATTCCCCACACCTCAGACGAGAGACAAGTTTTTTGTGCCAGTATGTCTCGGAACGTTGTACTTTCAGACCGATAACTAAAAATAAGACAGAAATATTTTGGAAATTAATTTTGAAAGGTGAGTTTTAATTTTAGAAAAGAAATTTACCGGTCTCTAAGCATAAAATTAGAGGCTGGGTGTAATTTTCTGATGGGAATGTCCAATACACTTGCACTTTTGTCTGGGTACAATTCGCTCAAGGTTTTGACGACCAGAGTGGCCGTGAAGCTCTGTAATTAATTAAGATAGAGAATGGTAGATTAATTATACACACAATGACTGGAACATAGAATTATTGTAATTTATTGGTTTACCTTTGAAATAGAACCAATGCAGAATTGTGTGTCAGCGGTTGAGTTAATTGAATTTTCCAAATCTCGTTTTCCATAGCCTTTGGCCCAAACGCTTTCTCCATGTTCACTTACAATTGATAATCCTAATCCTGGAATATGATTGCTTGGAAGGAAATCTTCATTCACAATTTTATCGATTTTATTTTGGACATCTGGATTCAAACAAGATGCTGTGGATGTAAATAAAATAATAAATATTATAATTTTGGTTACAGATTGTGGCTCATTCTTTAAAGCCATTCTAGATTCTCTTTTTAGGTTCACTGAATACGTACACGTGTTTTCTGTACTGCAAAGAGGGTTGTACTGAAATGAGAGTAATTCACCGTTACGTAAGGCGTTACAAAAGTATTAGCTTGTCAAAATTTAAATACAATTTGTCACGCACCAATCTACCCTGTAATTAATTTGACATTGACTCAAGAGAACAAAGTCACGCTGTTAAAAATATATTCGTACCACTCCTCTTTATAGTAACAAAAGAGTTAAATTTACTCGGACTGACTGTGATGTGATTAAAGATCCAAACTTCTACATAATACATTTGTACAAAATTGAGTCCTTCCACGATTTATTTGGTTTAATTCTATGATCTACCATTTCAGATATTTAATGGTGGCGAATGCATTGAGAATTGTACAGGGTGATTCAAAACCAACCTACTATTCGTCCTAATTTTTTCAATTTTAACTTCATCTGAAAAGTGAGATAGCCGTTTTATTTAAAATTTAATTGCGCGTCATTTGAGAGGAAAATATTTTTTCGAAATGTCAAAATCAAAAATCGAAATTTCAATTTTTTTTTTAAATTTTATTTAAAAAATTAAATTTTAAATATTTGTAATTACATTTTCATTGACAGCGCGCGCTGCGCTGTGAAGCACGCAGTGCATATGGACCTTGCTCAAAAGACGCGCAATTAAATTTTGAATAAAATGGCTATCTCACTTTTCAGATACAGTTAAAATTGAGGAAATTAGGACGAATAGTAGGTTGGTTTTGAATCACCCTGTATATAATTATAACATATCAATTGGCACAAACGCCGAACCTCTATTTTTTAATCTGACATGTATTTGACAAACATAAGGACAACCATTAAAAAACGCAACATCATGCAAGAAATATCATAACAATAAATATAATTATCTATTAAAAGTGGCCGGTCGGTCCACAACTATCTTTATCCCAGGGCTGGTTCGGTAATTTGTCGATAGTTAAGTCTCTCTCAAAAACCATCGTCATTCCATAAATTAGCAAGAGTGGTTTGTTGACGTCGTTAAAATCCAATAGTAATTTTTGAACTTCTCCATTCAGGGATGCATACATTTCTTGAACGACGTCTGAATCCCATGCTAAAGAAAATGTTGTATTGGAATCCGGTAGTGGAATCAAGAATCCTGTGCTCCAGTCACCAGAGCGGAAATATAACATGTCCTCGTCATTTCCTGTTCCATTAACAACGGTCACCACGAAGTCTCCTAAGTGGCAAATAATTTAAAATGATTGTAGAATAAGTACAGTTTATGAACCACTCTGTATAAAGACATGCCTGATTGTGGATTCCCAAAGATTCCGGTAAAATTCTCCAATTGGGCTTGTTTTTGGTCATTCAATGAAACAGAACCAATTTTGTTGAAAGATTTCTGGCTAAAATCCTTCCTTCCAGAGCTGGAAGTGTCATATTGTGGTGCCACCTTATTTATCCGATGTGCTTTCGACGAATAATTCGAATCTTCGATATTGATAAGCCGTTTATTAAAATATCCATTTCCGCAATGAAGCCAGTAACTTAAAAATTACCTGTCAAAATTTCAAAAATGTCACGGTGCAAGTTTTCGTGGCCATTCGTCTGACTCATAAGACCAGGGCCGTTTGACGACGTGAACACTCCTATTTTTAATGCTGGATAAAACGTCATAAAGCTGTTAAAGGGTGGAACGTATCCACTGTGTGAAATTCTCTGCCAACCTAGGAAGTACGCAATCAAAAGATGAATATGATTTATTTTGCTCGAATTTTTTCCATGAACACCCTTATGCCAAGAATCGGAATCTTACCATCGTAAATGCCGATGATAACACCTAAACCGGAAGAAAAATCCCCAGATATTATGTCATCTCTATGAGTTTTGAATGTAATCCCTGGTTGATCGGGATTTGAACTCTCCAGAATCCAGCTCATCGCTTCCTGTTAAAGAGGGCGGTTCATAATTAAGACAGGAGAAATCCACAAAAATAATTATTAAATTGATCTGACCTCTGAAACGATTTGTTTTGAGCCAACTTTTCCTTTATTCAAATGGAACAATAAATATTTTGCCATATCATTCGGAGTACTGATGATTCCTGCTGATCCTGGCGCGATTGACATTCTCCTACAAAATAATTATAATTTATTTCAATATAAAAATTTTAATACAAAAAAGCTAAACTTGAGTTTAATTATTTTTAGTGTTACTTGAGAAGCTCAGTGTTGAAGCGATGCGTTTGTCCATCTTTTCTGTAGTATGCTCTTGACATATTGGGCATTTTATCATAATCATCTGATCGTCGAATAAAGGTTGTGCCTGTCATTCCAATCTCTTCAAATAGTTCCATCAACTGATTGGTACAAAACATATTTTAAAATTAAACACGTGTGGATTAAATTATATTATCTGTGAACCTTTCACCATATTTTGGAGAGTAGAATTAGCTATAGCTGCAACAATTACTCCAGCTTGGGCAAGAATGCCATTGTTGTACACAAACCCAGTTCGGAAGGAACAAACTTCTGGAGCAAATCTCTGTCGGCTAAAACAAATATGATTATTGTTACAATCGGTTATTTCTACAAGACAAAAATTTAAATTTGCGAGTTACAAAACAAATTCCTCCACATCCTTAAAACTCCCTGCAATAATCATTCCCCATAGCTCAGGAGAGAGGCAAGTCTTGTGTGCCAGCAAATCTCGGAAGGTTGTACTTTCAGAACGAAAACTAAAAATAAAATACAAATAATTTAAAAATTAATTATGAAAAGCGAGTTTAAGTTTATAAAAACAATTACCGGTCACTGAGAGTAAAATTAGAGGCCGGGAGTAATTTCCTTATGGGAATGTCCAAAACACTTACTCCTTTTTCTGGATATAACTCATTCAATGTTTTGACAACTAGTACGGCCGTGAAGCTCTGTAATTAATTAATTAGTTTTATATAATTCTTATACTAATTTTTGGGTTTACCTTTGAAATAGAGCCAATGCAGAATTGTGTGTCACCGGTTGCGTTAATTGAATTTTCGACATCCCGTAGTCCGTAGCCTTTGGCCCAAACACTTTCTCCATTTTCACTCACGATTGTCAATCCTAATCCTGGAATATGATTACTTGGAAGGAAATCTTCATTCACAATTTTATCAATTTTATTCTGAATATCTGGATTCAAACCGGACACGAATGATGCAAATAAAATAATAAATATTATAATTTCTGTGAGCATATTGGACACATTTTTATTTGCCATTCTAGATTTTCGGATTTCGGGTCCACTAAGATATATGTGTGTGTTTAGGAATAATTATTGTACTGAAATGATAGTGATTCTGTGATACGCAAGTAAAACGAAACACTTGTAGAATTATCAAAGTGGCTTGTCAAAGTACGTGTACAATAGTTACCCTATACAATCTCATCATTAACTAATTTGACATCATCACATGATCAAAGTTCCAAATATGTTTGTACGGTTTTTCTTGACGACAAAAAGAGTCCAAATTATGGCTTTATTCACTCAGACTGATAATGTCTACTTAGTGGTTGCCTTAAAAGGTACTAAAAAATTATTATTTCATCGGACTGACATTTCGGTCATTCTGCATTGAACTAACGAGGGACCCAACCTGTCAAAACCGCAAAAGTTGCAATTTAATCTACGATTTGGTTATACAATTTTTTGTTCGTGCAATTCCTGTGAACGCAGATTTATTTGGAACCCTGTGTAGGTGAGCGGTATAGTAATTACTGGCTTCAACGCTGTAACTAAAACATTATGTTCTGGCTGCCGCCGATTTAATCGCATTGATAACTCATTTATCTATATCAGCACACTATTATCACAACTTCATACTAATTCAGAGCAGGAGACCATTGTTTAAAATTATTTTAGCAGAACGCATAACCTGGAGCTCTAGTTAATTCATTTTTAATATATTCTTAAATATGTTTAATTTTTACTTTTTACAAACTAATTCCATATCTGCTTCATAAATACATATCTCAATTTTGCTGAAAATCATTTCCAAGTCTGCTTAAAATTTGAGACACCCTGTAGCAACTAATCGATGAACCACCTTGTGGTAGTCAATCCTTTGGCTCCCCAACCAATCACGAGTCAAAATTACAAGTTTCATTTTTACATATAATGCACAAAAATTCCACCAATATATACGAATTTGGTCAATAACCCCGTCCGGTCGTCCATCTTGGGAATTAAGAAAAACCATAGAGTTACAAATTTCCCAAACTCTATGGGAAAAACTAACTACTCCAAGACACATTTCAAACTTTGCTGGTGACGTCGAATTTGGATGTTTTTTCAGCTTCATAGAACACCTTTGATTCATGCCTGAACGCCCATATAAAAAGCAATCAATGTCTCTTTGATTAATGGTAATGGTATTGACTGCATCCCGTGTTATCAGGACAGACAGACTGACAAACAAAGAGGATACGAAAATTAAACTTCGTAAAATCTTGGAACACTCCCCAGGCGTTTATTCAATTCTAAACAACAGTGGAGTTCTTGTACACCGAAACACTAATAATCGAGAAGACAACCTAATCTAGGGGCTAAATTCATGAGCGCAATTAAATTCGTCACAACGAAATAAATTCATGACCGTATTCGCTAATGTCTGGAGGTGGAATCATTGAACATTGGTGGGATCCACTTTGAACTTCATCTGTTTGGGTCTCCGTAGCCAGTTACTTTGGAACGGCCAGCTTCAGCTTCTTTTTCTCTTTTTTTCTGTCCGTCCAACCCCTTCAAAAAATACTACAAACGAGAATGGCCAGATTGAGTCCGATTAGCCTCAACATCACGATCCAAAGGTTTTGGTGCTGATCCAACGGAGCCACTGGTTCCTGACTCTGAATCCTCAAAATCTGCTTCACTGACGGAAGCTGTTCTATTCGAGCTCGATCCTGTCTCCGATTCCTTTTCTGGTTCCAATGTCAAGGCACGCATTTTTAGCCATTCTTGCTTGAGTTCTTGATATGACTTCTTCTTGGATGGACCAGCCGTAGACGCAGTTGATTCCAGATCAGTCTCATTTCCAGAATTACGTGAACTCAATTCTGATTGACAGACTTGAGACGTTCCAGAAAGGTCAGACTTCATCTCCTTCCATTTTTGGGAGGTACTTGTCAATTTTTGGAATGTACTGGTCGATTTCTGAGGTAGGCTGGCCGATTCATGGGATGTACTGATAGATTTTTCGGGTGAAACTGGCCTTTCTGAAGCTTCTTTTTCTTCGTCTTGTCCAGAAGATTCTTCCTCGCCCATTGTTGGGCCCAAGTACAGATGTGATTTTGCCATAATCTGGGCTCGAGGAAGTAAGGGATCTACTGGTGGCGCTTTACCAGAACCCCATCCCCAAGAATAGCCTTGACTGGATGAAGGAGCATCGTCACCCCAAGATTCGTCAACAATGGCGGCTCCGGCCTGAGGATTTCGAATGGCACTACTTGGCCCCGCCGTCGGATCTTGAGGTCATAGAGTGAAACCAGATTGATTAGGTTAAATGAAGCCGAAGTGGGTAGAAAAAGATACCGCACCAAGACCATGCAGTGAGGGAGCCACATGTTTGACTCGAACCAATAATGAGGCAGAAAATTCTTACATTCCAGAGTAAACTGGGCTAAAAGACCGCAGTAATGGAATTGGGTGAGCCTAGACACCCAACTTTGACTGGAATGAAGCGCCGTGATCTAGCGCATCCAAAAGTGAGGACTTTTAGTAGCACATTCCCCAATCTGGGGACTTTTGACGCACTCCCCAAGAGTGGATACTTTTAGTGAATACCCCGAAAGTAATGACTATTGGCCGAATCCCCGTAAGAGGGGACATTTAGCCCGATTTACCCTACTGATGAAAAGTTAAAGGGAATTTACCCTACCCTGACACACACACTATAATTTGTACTGTGAAATAATGCTGATAGAATTTTGAGGTATTGGTGTGATACCCTTTTCAAATCTATGGTATTGCTGGCTTACTATTTTGTGCATATTGAAGATATGGAACTAATCTACATGCGTTAGCACATTTTGACTCATGGAAGCCCATTTGGTCACGTGGCAGGACATGAGTATATTCAAAACGGCACTCAATCAAGTCAATAGGGAGACCCGCCCTCTCTCGCTGCTTGATGTAATTGCGTCGACAATTTGTCAAATGTGTGCCGTATCGAGTATTCCTGTCAGAATGTCGAAAGGGTTGGTTTGGTGAGAAAATATAAATTTTAAAAACGATAAGATTCGGGAATTAAAGCGGTCACGGTAAGAGAACGACTCAGAATAGTTTAATTAATATTTCACATAAATTAATTAAATACTTGTCACAAAATCAAAAATTATTACATAGAAAAATAAAGAATGCATAGAGAATAAAACAAAATATTAAAATAATTAAAAATTATTTCTTACGAAGATGAAGAACTTACAAGACCGGATGTGATGTATCATAAGGGCATATTTTCCAGTATTTGCCAGGAGCCAGTATAATTTTTTTCACTTGGTCCATGGGTTTTGGTTCTGGCCGTGCCATTATTCCCCAGAGGGTACAACACAAAAATGTCACAGTTCAAAATCACACTGATCACAATGTGACAATTTACTTCTCTCGGACTCGGACAAAAGTAGATTAAAAAGATTCCGGATTTTCATTAACCTTTTTAGCCCAGGAAATTGTCGGTTTCAAAATTATGAGAATAATTTAGTAATACTTCAGAGGGGAATGACATTTAGTTACATTAATTTTGTAATCACTTCCATGTTGTACTCTCGTATCGTTTAACAATCACAGTGTAGTGGTAACAAGGTGGAATACAATACCGTAAAATACTGTACATTTTGTAATATTCAATAATTTGTATTAAAAATCTAGAAAACCTGGCAGGACCCGAATTTTGAAATGTAATGATTTTCGACATGCAATGAAACTTGATATTGGCCAGTAATTTTGTAATTTATGTAGTTGCAATCTTGCAATGCAAGGATTACCACTGAAGAATCAATAAATACTTTCCGAGCAACTTTTCAATTTATAATTACCCGATTTTTCGTAATAATTTGCAAGTGTTTGACCCAACATTTATGCACACAAAAAAAAACTGTAAAATACAAACCAGAAAGAATCGACACAATTCTTGCAACGCACGGTAAATTTATTAGAAACAACTCAATCTCGCCTGTCAGATTGTAAGAAGGACAACTTAATTACAAGAAAAAAATGAAATGTTGAAATCGAATTCAATACTTTCATCAATTAACGCTTGCCTGCCTTTGATTGAGTTGACGATGGCTTTGATGATGATTGGTCAGTGGCTTTTTTTCGAGTCCGGTGATTGTGGGAGTTTGGCAGACGTTTCATTTGGTTAATCCACAAGATGATGAATGAGGTCAACTGCTGACGAAATTAATCTTTTCATACTTCCATAAATAGACCAAGGTTCTTCTTCAACTGCAGTGAGTCTGTAATGTTCTGGGATACCGCTAGGATCATAGCTCCTGTCCAAACTGCAAGCATGGACACCAACAACTCTAATTAACTCTCGTAATTCAGCCTCTTGTCTTGCTTTCGCAAAATACAATTCTTTCAGTTTTTCTTGTATCCGCGAAAAATCTTGAGTAAGATGTTCTTCCTTGGACGATTTTTTACGAGAACTCCGGACGTATTCGTATATTAGAATTCCTGTCAACGGTTCAAAATGATTGTAGGATTTCTCCATAACATAATGTGTAATGAATTTTAATAGAGGTCAAACCTGCAGCCGTAGCAAAAATAACGCCTTCGCCGACAAGTTCCGACCCCAATTCAATGGCCATCTTTTCATTCAATTTCGGAATTTTCACTGGTTTTCCTAAATTCATTATCCTCATCTTCATTGTGAGCTCACACCAATGATAAAACTGAGCAGGGGGAATACTAATATTTAATAAATGTAAATTAATTTAATCCACAATACATTTGAAAATCAGATTTAGAAAAGACACACTCGTTTAATAATATACCAAATGTGTTTCCGAAAAAACGGACTAGACTTGGCTCTCGCTTTGACGGCATTAGCAAGTGGTTTTGAAACATGCTGGAGGACAAGAGCTCCTATTTTAATAGCAGGAAAGGCCGCCACAACCATTCTGTCTCCACTTGCGGCGTATTTGAGACTAAAAAAGAAGAAAAAAAAAGAAGTACATAATTTCATAATTAGCAAAAAAAAATATAAAGCAGACGAGCTAGCGCGAGTGGTTAAGGTCAAACTCCTATATTTATGGATTGCATTGAACTATTGAACTTGAGGTGACCAGTATTGATTTAGGAAACCCCGAGTACAGAATTCCGAAAAAGGCGGGGTTAAAGCAATAATTTGACAGAAACTGATATTAGAAATTTAAAACGATATTTTACAGAGTGTCCCAAAGGAATATACCGAGTTTCTAAAATTCGAAGTTTCTAAAACATGCGACAAATTTAAAAAAAAAATAAGACAATTTCGAAAGGTGAAAGGACTTTTTTTTTACAATAGGTATTCTCGACATAACGGTCTTCCATAATATTTTGACACTCTTAGGTACGTCTGAGAGGAGAGTATGAAACAGACCTCCGGACACACACTTGGTCGTTGAAATTTCTTTCCAACCTTTCCGACAAATTCATTTTTGAAAAATAATATCCGAAATCCTGAGAATTTCAAAAAATCTAAAGATTTAAAAAATTGTAAAAATGAATTTTTCAGTTACCGGAAAGTCCTGAAAAAAAATATTGACTGTCAGGTTAGTGGAATTCAGTTTCAAACCCTCAAAATGTCCTATGCTAATAACCTTATTAGGCTCTGAGAGTGCAAAAATAAGAAAGACCGTTATATCGAGAATACTTTTCTCTAATCAAAAAATGTCAAAATTGTAAAAAATTGAAAATCAAACCTTCAAACCCATATTTTTCGAAACTACGAATATTTGAAACCCGGTATATTCATTTCGGACACCCTGTATATTAATTATTAGGGTTTCTGGTCGCCTTGGAACAGAGGAGGTCAAAGGGTAACTTGACCGTATTTGCCTGGAGCTAGAACACCAATTTAAATAAAACTCAGCCTATTTCTGTAGACTTAAAATGAATTCATTTCGTCTTAATTGGATAACTTCGGCCAACCTAAAAATTTCACGAGGCTGCTAAACTCACGATCAGATTCAGCAAAGTGGAAGGTCAAACTGGTTAAGGCAGACTGCAAGGGTCAATGTTGAGGTCAACCAGCCAACGAAATGACCAAAATAATTGCACTATTTTCCTTGAATTGCAATGACTATTTTGTTCGTCAATTGACACTTGAACCAGAAAGAAGACAAATGTGAATTCCCCGCCTCAAAAACGAATCCAGGTGCCCCAGCGCGTCGAAATAATCTGATGAATGATGTATGGTATAAAATGCCGTTGTAAATAAACTAAATCACCAAAAATGTGTGAGGTTACGAATGATGAACGTGTTATAATTAATTCGTTTAGATTTCGTGACCATATCCACGTTGGCGAATAAACAATTCATGTATTCGAAGTTGGATTTACAAAGTCACAGATCTCTGACTCAGATCTGATCTCAGACCGCCGAAAATGAGCTAACTGCGTGCTAATCCTCCCGAATAACATGAATGTTGTAATAACATTGTGTTATTGATGTTATTAAATATAATCTGACATATTTTATTTTATTTTAAACTCTCCTCACAAATTAAAGGACAGAAGATTTTTCACTGAAAACTACAACACATTTTTATTTCACGCGTTCAGGGGTTCCATCATAGAGTAAAGATCCACAGCTGCCCATATCCCAGAACTGTTTCGGCAATTTGTCTATAGTTAAGCCTCTCTCAAATTTCATCATATTATGTCCCAAGAAGAACACGACTGGTTTGTTAATATCGCTGAAATCCAAAAGAAATTCGGGAGAACCTCCTGTCTCAGATTCGGCATAAAATTCCTGTACAACGTCCGAGTCCCATTCCAATGAGTAAGTCGTATTTGAAGTCGGCAGTTTATTTAACCACCCTGTACTCCATTCCCCAGAGCGGAAGTACAATCTGGCTGTATCATTTCAGTCCCATGTCTCCTAAGGTGGAAAATATACAACACAACACAGTACAACATTTGTCCAAGAAAATAATTTATTCCTAGTTTTGTTTACGTACAAGGCGGTTGAAAACGACGTTGGTCATTGACTAAAGTGAACTATGCATATTGTAGTATAAAATGTAGATTTAGACTACTTTTAGAAATAATCCGAATTATCAGTGCTCAAAATGTTAAGAATCTCGCTGAATTGGATATTATGATTATGTACCTGATTCTGGATTCCCAAATATGCCCGCCATATTTTCCAGCCTTACTTCATAATTTTGATCTGCCATTGTTGTTATGTTGTCAAGATACTTCTGCCTAGCTATTCCTATACATAGTATCTTCATCTTTTGAAGGTGTTTTATCTCGAATGTTTCTGGTGACATTTGAATCTAACGGAGAGATGATGGACAACAGATATTTTGACATTTTCAATATAACAAAATCAGTAAAACATACCTGTCAGAATTCCGAGAATCTGGCGGTGTAATACTCTGATCATTTGTATCATTAAGAAGACCAAGCCCATTAGATCTGTAAAGACACCAATTCTCAACCCAGGATAAAATGACATGAAGCTCTCAAATGGTGCTAAGAAACCACCGTGTGACACCATCTGCCAACCTGAACAAGCAATCAAAGATGGTAAATTTGAAAGGCAAGTTTTATCGTATATTTCAAAATCTTCACCGTCATAAATTCCGAGGTCAATCCCTAACCCATAGGAATAGTCTCCAGAAATGATGTCATCTTGTGTGCTTTGAAAGTTATGTCTGAGCTAAAACCGTTAGCGCCCTCCAGAATCCAACTCATTGCTTTCTGTACAAAATTTAAATATTATAAATATTCGAGGGTAAACTAATTCACACAATGCGTAAAGACAAAATGGATTTACTTCTGAAACAATTTACTCTGACCCACCTTTTCCTTTATTCAAATGGAACAATAAATATTTGGCCATGTCATTTGGCAAACTGATGATGCCACCTGAGGGTGTAGCAACTGATACTCTCCTACAAAAGTTAATTAACCTTATTGTAAAAATTAAATGTTTATCAAGTCAACATTGAATCAATTATTTTGAGAAGTTCACTTGAGAAGTTCAGAATTGAAACGATGTGTCTGTCCATTCTTTCTGTAATATGCTCTGGACATATTCGACATTTTCTCAGTCATCTGAGCGTCGGATGACCCAACTACTTGACATTCCAATATCTTCAAAGAGTTTTGAGAACTGTAACAATCGACGGACATCAATTTATTCTGAAATTCAATACAATTCTGAAATTCAATACAATTCTGAAATTCAATACAATTCTGAAATGTATTCGTCAGTAATTTATTGTACCGTATCCACAAGTGTAGAATTTGCCATATTTGTAATGATTTCCGCAGCATATGCAAAAATCCCATTGTTGTATACATAATCCGATCTGAAAGAACAAACTTCAGAAGCAAATCTTTGTCGGCTGAAAAAAATTAAAAATTTTCATACAATTGCTTCTGTAAAGAATATTTGGTAGTAGTTTATGAAATATTACAATATAAGCTCATTTACATCCTTGAAACTTCCTGATATTATTAATCCCCGTTTGAACTCGTTTGAAAGGCATGTCCTGTGTGCGAGCATATCTCGGAATGTTGTACTTTCTGATCGAAAACTGAAAAAGAGTTAATTATTTTATTAATTAATTCTGTAATCCTTGATTTTATAAATAATTACCGATCACTTAGTGTAAAATCAGAAGCCGGGTGTAATTTTCTTATTGGAATGTCCAGCACACTCCCACCTTCTTCAGGATACGATTCACTCAATGTTTTGACAACTAGGACGGCCGTAAAGCTCTGTAATCATTTAATAATTATTAATCCACTCTAAAAAAAATTAAAATAACATACTGAAAATAATTATTCATTTACCTTTGTAATAGAAGCAATGGAAAATTTTGTATCCCCAGTCGCATTGATTGAATTTTTCACATCTCTC
>JAQFYE010003155.1:0-16029 GCA_034694305.1 Protaphorura glebata
CTGGTGAAAGTCGGAAGAAAGTATGAGAAACCTTAACTTCTTAGCACTTCCTAACTAACTTCTACGTTACATTTCCTTCTATCTGCTACTAATTAGTTTTATGACTAAAATCCGAATGGACTTGTTAGAGGGATGAATTCAATGTGCGGCAAAACTCTACGAATGGAAGATGTAAGATGTATGCAGTTTTCACAATAGAATTCCAAGTACACAGTCGGTTCACTGTAATTTTATTGAACCATATGGTACCACACCATTTTGACATTTATGTATGTTATGAAATTAAGGAGGCAGAAGTCGAAGCAATACTTTTGTACTCATACGTATGGGTGTACAGGGTGTGCCCGAAATATTACTCTAAGCTTGAAAGAGAGAAGTTACGATGTCTCTACAAACTCGGTAACAGCAGAAACTTATTCAATTAAATTAATCAAAGTACTTCTGACATTTTTGGGTCTGAAATAGTGTAAAATTCACAATCGGTAGCCCTGGTTTACTTGAACATTTTCTCGAATCGCCAAGGGAGATTCATATCCTGTCCTTGGTAAACTGTGTGTACTGCTTGAAAATTGATCTAACGAAAAGTTATGATTATGTATAATATTTACTTAATATTTAGCTCTTAAAGCGATTGCAAATATTTTAGCAAGCTAGTTCATTTACTTACAATCCAGACACACGACGAAATATTTACACTTATAACAGGCTAGAGCAATTTATTTAGTTGTAAGCACAATAACGCTTCATATCACTAAATGACTGGCTCGTTTTATATGGAATCGCACTTTTCTTCAATAGGGTGCTAAAAATATATTTGTGTTGATGAGCTACAAGCTCCAAAATTAACATGGTAAAGTATATGTGGTGATGCATGACAACTTTGTGTAATTTATGTGACATGAAATGTTAACGACTTGGGAGGGGAAGAAGAGCTTCTATTGTATAATTCCTTATCAAGTTCTTCTGTCGGGTAATTAATTACGGAAAGAGCGTGAGCATGAGCCCACTTGTGTTTATATCTTCCCATGACGGAAGAAGTGGTGGTCTGGGCCAAGAATATGACTCAAGTGCTTGACGTTGTCACTTGTCAAGTCAAGAACTATCAAGTGTCACTGCCACGGACAGGGGCACACAATTTCAACTTCTAACATGGTTAATTTAGTATTATCTACTAAAGTCTAAAGTGAAGGCTTCCTGGGGTGCAGTGGAAGGAGGGCCGAATTTTAATTAATAAATGATACACGAGACGGCAGACTTAAGCGGTGTTTATATGAAATATAATTTAGAAAGTAACAAATTACAACATTAGTACAATAGTTCCGACATTGTTCTTTGAGGACCGGAATCTGTCATGACGGAACTTAACAAAAACAAATTTAAACTAACTTAATTTGGAAATAAAATAAAGAAGTTCTGGTCATCACGCTTTAAACGATTCGCCCTCTGTGGCAAGGGAAGAACATTACTTGTTTTCAAGGCTTTCTCCTCAAAATGTTACCAAAGTCTTCCGAAATAGGGACGGGGTATTCCTGATTGTCAATCTTATGCAATGATTTGCGGAAGTGAAAGTACTTCCGTTTTGGGAATTCAAATTGGGAAAAGGAGAATGCGCAACAATATAATTTTTGTCCGAGTCGCAGTTCAGGGGTCAACTGTCTTGGTACCGGTCATTATTTGGAACTTAGAATAGAAAACATTTGGACCTAGAATTCAAAGTTAATAAAATTTCTTAATTCAATGGCATCCAAAAATTTTGTGGAGAAGTAATATATTTCGCCCATCTCCGAATAATTGGTGAAAAAAGTTCCTAAGTTCCTAAAGTCCCTTTGGTGAAAGAAAAATCGCGGGTTAAAACTAATGCTATTATCCATTCTTTCAATTTCACGTCAATGCGGTGAGCATTAAAGTGTTGAAAAAACTTTAAATCTTGAAACGACAATTTTTTGATTTATTTTCAAAATTCTCTGTAATGTATTTAATTAACCCCTCAAGATTGAGGTGAAATAAAAAGAGAGAAGAGGGCGTTTTCAATTTCCGTGGGGGACCTCAGGAGGCGAAAAATGTATTTAATTTCTGCTAATTTCGACCAAAACCCATTCCACTCAGAGGATGGCAGTGTACTAAGAAAATTGTGCGTCGAGTCATTGTACATAGGTCAAGCCTATTCCTTGTAAGCGTCGTGTACATGAGATTAAAGTCCGGTCTGCAGATAATTAATAGATTATTTCTGATTCCTCGCTAACTGTGAACTACAAAATGTCCAATTTATGCTTTCAATCGAGAATGTGTAAAGATATTTTGAGAACGATTAGTAAGCTGATCACGATGATCCAAAATTCTAGTTGCCTGTAAAATCGTCATAGTTGTGGCCATTTTTTGGGGGTTTTAGTAAGATGTGCCGGAGGACTATCGGTATATTTTAGAAAGCAGTTAATCAAAATTTGATATACCAATAAATCAATCATACATGTCCTGAGTAGAATTGATGGCACAGTAATGAGTAATGTTTTCACATAAGAAAATAGTTTTATGTTCCGAAAACCAACACCTAAAAGAGTTAAACTTAAAGAAATGCAGAGGGGGGACAGGTCTTTTGAGTATCTAATTATAGGGTCATCGTAACATAACAAAAATTAGAGCAATTCACATTGTACCCACTGAATAGCATTGCTGCACTGGAGTCTCTGCCTTGTCTCAATTTATTCACATAAAAAGCAGTATTACCATGCATACCAAATCTTAAGAATTCTTCACAGATAAAGCGTGGGTGGACTTGAGTGCCTAC
This sequence comes from Protaphorura glebata, assembly GCA_034694305.1. Lineage (NCBI taxonomy): Eukaryota > Metazoa > Arthropoda > Collembola > Poduromorpha > Onychiuridae > Protaphorura > Protaphorura glebata. Next base: position 2,786 of record JAQFYE010003155.1, read on the forward strand.
TTCTCTTCGTTCACTTACATTTCGTATAAAGAAGTGAAAGTCTCTTGCATAAAATTTAATTTAACCAGACCAAGTAGTCCACTACATGTTTACGTTCAACAAATTGCAGTACGTGGTGCTATACGCTAGACGTGAGTCGAGACTGTAGTCTCTTGGGTAATATAAAAGAAGGAAAGGAGAATATAACAGGGTTGGTTAAACCAATTAAATGAAAATACTAGTTGTTGAAAGTCCAATTTACATCCGTGGTCCCTTGAAACCATCCACTTAGAGGTTCTTTCCCCAGGACGGCTATTTTCTTTTAAATACTTTTGAAAAATGCACAAAAGATAAAATTTGTCTTAGATTAATTACGAAAAAGTGTTTGCGTATGTTCCCGACAAGGTCGACCAACCATGGTAGGAGTACCAAAACTGCTTATTAGCAAAAATTACAACAGGGGTTATACTCTGAACCGGTTATCTTTCCTGAGTTGTGGAATCAAAAAATTCCGATATCATACATTTTAGTCAAATGAAAACTATCGTTTACTTCTAAGAAAAAGAAAACCCCAACCCTAGCAAATACTTACAATCACTTGTGATATTTTTGCCAATACACAACCATTGCGCCCACCCCTACAGGCCAATTTTTGGGAGTCAGACAAAACCTGGGATATGCATTTTGTCGAGAATCTTATCGAAGATCAAGAGAGCTAGTGCCATTACCGTCGGTTTTTACCGGTTTTTTCAATGGTTTATCGACCGAAACGACCCCAAAATTATATTTTTCTGAAAATCAATGCATATTAACATTTTCCTTATACTTTACGCAATTTTGTAAAATTCGTTTCGACCGGTTTGGAAAAAAATAATTTTCACTGTAAAATATTTACATTTTATGCAATTTCGTAAAATTTGTTTTGACCGATTTGCAAAATATTAATTCTCACCGTAAAATATTTGGATTTTTTCCACCAATAAAAATCTACAGCAAATAGAGCAAGTTTGTAAACAGTTAGTTGGACAAAGAAATCTCAAAAACGTGGTTGCATAAATTCGTCATTTTGAAACGATTTCCGCCTTTCTTTTCACGGTTTCTAAACATGAAAATCGAAAACGAAAAAAACAAAAATTGAAAACTTCGCAATTGGTGACATCGGTGAAAGTTCAGAAACGCATTTGTAAAATTTTATTGACACGAGGGGAAACTTTGCTTTACGAAAATTTTCTATTTTTCTTTTGTAATCCGGGAAGGCATCGTTTAGTTCGTTGTAGCATTTTTGGTTATGTAAGTTTGAAAGAAATGTCAAGGTACAATTGTGCGTCGCCCCTTCATTTCTACCAAGGACTTTCTTTGTTTGATCGTAATTAGTAATTAATAATAAGGTGTTGGTGAAGACAAATGACATCAATAAAGAATGACATGGCGAATTGGAAACACATGTGGATTTTGTCCGAAATGATGCGAACCGAATCTCACAAAGTCATCGACCCACAACTTTTTTTATTATACTTACTATTGTAATATTACAATGTGAACTTGCTAATGACGGATTTTCTTTGCACGGCAACGGCATTGAATGTGAGGCGGACATTTTCATAGCCCCGGACTACTTTGACAACTTTTACTACTACGACCGAGACTTTTCGCCAATTTGTTTTCATTACTTTTGTTTTCATTTCGTCAGGGCCATACTCGGATTGAGTAGCAACTGCGGTTCTTGTGACGAGGAACCTCTTTTTCAAGATCGGACTAAAATGCTCAGAACTATTAATTTCAAATGTAATAGTTATTAAATCTAAAGATTCCGTTCGAATACTCTGTGAAAGTTTGAGTACAATATCTGGAAGAATACGTTAGGTTGATCTAACGATTTATTTGAGCAGATGAATCCGTAATACTTTTACTAATAGAGTACTTGCTTTTTGAGACCATCCGTTTGTTACATGAAATGTAGTTCCCTTGTGAAAGTTACACTTTGTAGCCTTTGAAGAAAACAATTGCATTGGTAAAACTTCTTCAACCTCAATCAAAAGTCACAAAAGAATTTACTTTTATGGAACCTCGAAATACAGTTTTTTACAACTCATGAACGTAACCTAGAGAAATGCGATCCAACTGGCTTAAATTAGTTGTCAAAATTCAATTCGACTTTATTGTTGTTGTTTCAATTAGTTCAGGTGTGATAACTAATCAGTTCGAATTAATTTAAAACGAAAGAGGAAAAAATGAAGAATCGATGAATATATCCAGATCTGAATAAAGTTCTGCACTTTCCAAACGAAATTGACAAAATATGAGCTTACCGGTCAAGGGCTATTGCGCAGAGGTGCAGGATTGAGGCCGTGCAAGAGAGTACATCCGAACATGTCCACATATCACACATAGTGGCTCCTAGAAGCCACTGTTTAGACACTTCCTTGTAGGCTCCCAAGGGCATGACCAAACAAGCGACCATAAGATCGGCCACTATTAATAAACATATATTAATAAATGAATCAGGAATGCATAGAGGTTAACTAAAGTAACAACGTACCGGCTAGACTTAGGATCAAGTAATTGGCTGCGGAAGAGTGTAGATTTCTCTCCATCCAAATGGCAGCCAGCACGAGAACGTTCCCTGTTCATCAGAAAGTAAGAAAGAAAGTAGAGAAAATTTAGACCAAACTTTCACCGACAAGTCAAGATATGTATAAATTAAGTTCTGTATTGCTTATTTTTGTATTTAAAGTTTCTTGTGAATATATTCACGTGCACAGGTGCTCGAAGTTTTCCTTCACAGCATTTTCCAGTCCACCAATAGATTTTCTGGCGAAAGATCTGTGTTTCATCCTATACGTTTAAAGGAATAGACATTTGGTCCCAATTGGCCTTGAAAAGTCTCCCCAAGTAGTAAGAAAAACTCCAGTGGAGCGAAACGCCTTTAAATCAGTTATCCAAACCATATCTACCCGGGGTTTATAATCAACACTACAGTGTTCGTTATCATAGTACTCGTAATTCTACTTCGTTGCATCTTCGTATCGTGTATAAGTGATCACCATAGTTGCACTGACTTACAATTCAATTGTTTTTACATCACAATTAGTATTTTTCAACTGTTGACTATTGAATACCAGAAATATGTAAAGTTTATGAATCTGAACATACAGATACAAAATATGAGATGATGTTACATGAATATGAGTGCAATTATTTTCACTAGAGACTTGTCAAAAAATATAATGTGTTTTTGCAAGCAGAGACTAAAAAATCAACTTGACAGAGATATCTTTGATAGCGTTTTTGAATGTGGGCTTTATTTCGTCACACCTAGCAAACCAATAACGAGAGGTGTGCAACAATGTGACTATTACTCAAATCATAAATACGGAATTTATTTCAAATAACTGCTACTAGGCTTGATTCGTCGAGAGTTTTTGAGCAATTTAAAATTAAATTAATTTTGTAGAGATATGATAGTACTTTACTTTTGTCGGATTCTCTTACATTTAAGAGTTAAGACTAATGTAAGTGTTGTTTCAAAATCATACATATGCACATATTGCAATGTCTACTCTTATTGGGTGTTTTTCGTTGCACCTGCGATACAGAATAACGCCTAATTAATTGCTTCGTTCTAAGCATTAAGAATGATCGAGATTTATAGCGTCGGGTCGGCTCTTTTATTTATGTCTTGTCTTAGTAGATAGTAGTAGATAGTTTTCAGAAAACAAAAAAAATGAAATGAGCACTGGATGGCACAGTTTTGTTCCGCGTGACCTTTAGGTGGACAAGCACGTTGTTGGTCAACCAAATTGGCCCGGGCAGCATCTGCAATTATTCTGACATGTTGTATTTTTAATTCTTGTGGTTTTGAATGGATTTATTGGAAGACATTTTAAGATAAATATTCTTTAATATCCAGCTTTCAAGAGACAATCGCTTCCTTCTTCAGGAGAAAAAAACAAAAGCCGAGTGACAATTTTTGATGTTTTACAAACTAGGTCAACGTAAAGAGAGTAGACAGAAAAAGTTATACAATTTTCAAAAAATATTTATAGTACAATGTACGTGTTCATATTTCTGATGTACACGTTCCTGCAAAGTATAATATTCATAGTGTGAAATTGTATCACATCAAAATCTCAGGAAAATTTCCTCATTCAATTCAGACCAAATTCGACGTAGAATAACCCTATGCCATTGCCGTCATAAGCGACGGAATTTTACAGAACAGATCATAGTTTGATCTTTCCAAGTATCCGTCCAAATAAATCCCTCGACCCATGTAATTTCTCCACAGGTCAATTCGTTAATTTTGACCTCCAAACCGCGTTTAGCTTTTCCCTATCATGGCCTAAATTAGCTCCAGACCAATTTTGGTCGAAATCGCATGGGGAAAGTCCTTTTGGGTTTGGTGCCGCAACCTCTCCCAATAATGTGCCTTGTTAGACACACTAGGGAAAGCAGAAGAGGAAAAGCCTAGAAAGGAAGGGGAACGTAGTGACGCGGAACGCGTCGTAAACTGCATCTATTTTTCTGTTAAGGAGAAGAGCGCCCACATGCCTTTAATTAAAACTCTGTCAACACCTGTGAACCTCTGGAGAGTGGTGGTTTGCGGAGGGAAGGAGTGAAAACAGCTATTATTTTCACATTCTCTCTTGCCTCGTGTCACTTTCTTCTCTCATGGACCTAACCACCCGGGTCCACACCCGCACCGGCACCCGGGATAATAGTACCACTCCAAGTCATCGCAAATGGAGCAAAGTGAGTGGAAAATCTGCTAGGAAATACCCACGGGACTACAAATACTACTATGGCTAAGAGCCCAGCCAAACACATTTTTTCTCTACTCCACTGTACGTAAATAACCTACGGCTGGTGTCGCGTCGAAGACTAAGTAAGCAAAAGTACCAAGGAAGAACATAAACCACCTTAAAATACAAAGTACTCAAAAGATAACCCAAACGCGTCAAGGATGGGTTGGGTGGATTTAGCATGTGAATTTACCTATATTTTGACCGTCAAAAAACGGCCGTCCAAATCCTCAATTTCTGCATGGATTTTCATGCAGCTCAAAATTCCTCTTCTTTAGTTTATTTTCAAAATTTTATTTTTTAGGTTGAAGGAGTGCGAATGTGAATGTGAAAATATAAATCGGACCAACTCCAGATGTCCAGGAAAATAACACAAAAGAGTTTGAACACCATTCAGAAATTGAGGATTTAGACGGCCGTTTTTTGACAGTCAAAATATAGGTAAATTCACATGCTAAATCCATCCAACCCGTCCTTAACTTGTAAGGTCGTGTCTAGGTAACCTCTTACTATATCTCAATTAGAGGATCCAATCGTCGAACTCAATATATGCAGTGATTGAACAGAAGTTTCTCCAGTATGGATTTACTACTACTAGAGGTACCTTCTCTGTACCAAATATAAAGTTTAGCCAAGCGGTACAAGGGATGTTGTCATGAGTAAATCTCCGACCTGGATTTTTCAAATTAACATGTTGCGTTATCTATGGAACACCCTGTACAGGAAAAAGCTTAGATGAATCAAAGTAGAATATAGCGAAAATAAAACAGGACTGAGTAATGTAAGAGAAAAACATGAAGATGCTCTGAAGGAAATGCAAATGCAAAATGCAAATGGAAAAGCGTGAAGAGAGAAAGTTGGATGAATTTATAGGTGACAGGGAAAATAAGGCAAGGCGCTCAAGTGAACCACCGAATGCAATGAGTAGAAAGCCAAAGCCAAGGAATTATGACTTTGACTGAAGAAAAAATAACCCGGACAAGAAAAACCCGGGTAGTAGAGTAGTAGACCATGTTGTGCCGTGTGTTGTGCCCTTTTGTTTTGATTTAAAATAAGTCAAGACATTGCAGAGCAGAGGGGAAAGATGAATGGTCGTATCACGATTGCTTGTTGTTTATTACCGAAATGCAGGTCGCGGAAAATCAAAGAATGGAATTTGAATTCCATGCATTCGAATGTTAAAAAGTAGAAGTAGAATGAACGCCAATTTTAGGGGAATTCGATAATTTATTCAAATTTATGAGAAATATATTTTTGTGACCAAACAGCAATTAAAACCACGTTTAATTTAAGAACAAAGTACCACGTATGTGAAAATATGATAATTCACAATTTCGTCTCCCGCAAGGTCTTCCAAATAAAAGAAAGCAAGGAGTCCACCCTGCTCTCCACAAATGCAGTTTTTCCACCGGACACCTCTCATCTTAAATAATCCGGGCATTTCCTCTGAAAGGTCTACAAAAATTTTAATGCTTAGTTATTTTTAACAAATTAAAAATTGTGTACCGATAAAACCTTGATATTCTTGACCAGTGCAATTATTATGAACTTCTCGGCCTGATCTCAACTTCTCATTGGAAAGAGCGTCCTTGTGAGCGATAGTTCGTAATTGGAAAGATAACTATTGTTTCTAACTGATTAAAATATTGTTCTGCCATCGGAACTTCCGTTCCTACGTCCTACTTTCTCGATTTTTTTCTTCCCAAGAACTTTACTAATGATTTTCCCAAGATAGATTTTTCTGGAAATGATCTGTATAAAGGCACTCAATTTTCTTCGCGTCCTAACGTACGCGATTGATTGGTGCCTCGTAACTCACAGACCGAAAGTGTAACCTCGAGACCAACTCGAGCCTTAATTTCCTGAAACAGAAGCTATTTATTTTTCAGGGAGAGAAAGAAACCTGAGAACTATGGCTTCCTAGTTCCAACTTCTCTCAACCAAAACACAATCAGTTTTCCCACAACTCTGAATTGCGCAAATACGGGGTGGAAACTGGAGTTCTAATTCCAGGCTAAGGCTATTCATCAAGTCATGCCTTAACTTCCGAATAACAACTTCGTACCAACATTCACCTAATTTGTAAATGACTTAATAATTTTAATTAATTCTGACGTTTCCTCACCTTCATTGTAGAAATTTTCGTTCACAGTATGTTTTTTTACGCTGCTGACATACAATTCACAAAACCATACGTGTCAACACTAATAAAACAAAAATAATTCCCATGAAATTCTAGGTCGCGGTCTGTAGTAGTAACTAATTGCAAGGCCGAAGAATGTTTGGGAAAAACAAAAAGAAGCTTTCTTTTCCTTTTACTGTTATGAGTATATGAAGGAAATACTTTTCTCTAAAAAAAAGTCAATTAAATAATAAAGAGTTTTTAAATTGTTGTTTACTGGAAAGTTTCAAAACTTGCAGTCACAGTGCTAATTGTCAAAATACCATCACTGTGCACTTATTCTGGTACCGAAGATAAACATAAAAGGATTCTTACTTGCGACGCACGAATTATCATGTCGTTTCTCACCTCGGCCTCTGAATTAAAGGTTCTAAACTTATACTTAGTTACCAGACATGAATACATACCAGGAAAGTGGTAAGCTGACTAGGCCAGATGCATTTCGCCCTAAAATATGCATGATCTTTCCATAACTAGCATATTATGCATTCACATGATTATGATGGATATGATGCACAGGTACACTGTGTCAAAATGAAATGTGGGAAATGGACCGAACGACGGAATTCCTGTCAATTCATTTTCCTAAAAGCCTTGGGTGTAAATGTGCAATGTGCACGTTGTAATAATCCATATTACGTAAGGATATTCCTAAAATATGTTTCCGTTCTTGGTCTTCAGAATCTGCCAACTCAGTTCATGTATTCACTATCGCTCATCCGTCCTCTCAATAGTTACGCGCCGAACTACTCTGTCATCGACTCTAACAAGGAATGTCATTCGGACGTAAATTTCTGATCAAATTATATCTGTCACGATCTAGTCATTTTGAGGTCATGAATATAATAAATTCCTTGGTAGATAAATTTCAGTTAGAGGTGCTATATTAGTTCTACTGAAAAAGGTCTGTCTTCAATGCATTTTAGTCTACTACTAGGGGCTTTCGAACTACGATATGATACGAGGGTAGTTCAATTTTTTTTTGTTCGACCCCGACGTTGCAAAAACAAATTGTAATCGTCGAACGACAAAATATATTGAACTACCCTCGTATGATGCTTGGCCCTATCTTAGTAGTGAGTGTTAATTAATTTATAATTTAATAAGGTTAAATACTATTCCTATTCTGGAAGAATTTTCTATTGATTCGTGAAATCTACACTTGATTTGATGAGTCTTGCGAATTTTTAACCTGAATGAATTTGACAACCGAATTGTGTTCCATGTCAGGATTTCTTTCTTACAAGAGTTACAAGTCTACATCAACTACCACTTTCAGTTCCTTTGATATTTGAGTTGGAGTAACGCCTTAGCTTGACTTGTGAATATACAAACGCGGCTTTGTATCCACCAACCTGGGTAAATTATAAGAGAAAGCACTTAATTAAAACAAGATTGCATGTCAAGCCCTCCTGACCCACTCTGAGGTTTTCTCAGTGTCAGCCCCAGAGGACCTTGTTTGGGGAAAATCCCAGGAGTTCCAATACTTTAGACGCGTACGAAGAGACCAAAGTGTTTTTCCATCGTGTCAACTGTGGCTAGCTTTCCTTCAAAATCAGACAACTCTCGTGTGAATTCAATGTAATGTTATAGATGTATGTAAACCAATGCTACTACTGTGAAGTGTGTCGAAAGTCGTCTCAAAGTGACTTCCGATTTCTACAGTTTGGTAATTGGCAAAAAAAGCGGAGCGGTTCCCCGTCGCCGTGGCCAAACCACACCATACGCCGGGACAACTCAACTAACTGCGACATTTGTAGTCGAGGTCCGAAAATTATATTCTGTAATACTGCACGTGCCTCCGTCCATTTCAAGGGAAAAATTTCAAGAACGCCCATTAAAAGTTGGGAAAACATTTTTAGTCCTCACTGCCCCACAAGGGAAGCTCAGAAGAACATTCCAATCAGAAAGAAGTTTTCCTAAATAATCAATCATCTAATAATTCACTGTCCATTACTAGTAAAACTTTTGGTCATGCTATCATACACATTTGAAATCACATCACGCCTTCAAGTGATTGAACCTTCAGAGTAGCGAATCAGTAGGAGCTGAATTCCTTGACATTAGTTCCGACACCCAGTAACCCAAGGATAGAAATAACACTGTTTTTAACAGCATTCCTTTTAATTTTTGAGAACAGTAGTTTTTGGTCACCAATTCTATGTAGACGAACATAATTAAAAATTTGGCCACACTCTGCACCCGCCAATTACCGGTCTCAATAGGTACCAGAATAATTTGTGAAGATGCTGAATACTCTTCCAAATTTAGCTTCGACCGATATTTCCATCGACAGTGCTTCAGATTCAAACTGCTTGGGATTGGGATAAGTCATTCTGTCAGGTCTATAGTTCCTTGGTTTCATTGAATCAGCAAGCACGCGATTTTGATGACAAATTGTTTCTCATTCGGCATTAAAGACCAAAATAGAATTCATGACAAATCTTGTGATGTTAGGATATAGAGTAATAAGCCACACGTCGACACAATAGATACAAGACGATGATGTAAGGAAACCCACACGACGATACAATTCTAGGTTGCGGCCATAAGAGTTCCATACAGTAGTAGGCGACATCACACCTTTAAACGTTGATTAATGAAATTGCATAGCAACTTGGGCACATTTCCCGACAAAATGCCAAAAGCTTTCCGTTGTCAATCGCGTGAAAATCTTTATAGGTAAAAGTTTATTTAAATCTATAATACATTGGACTGCGTAGTCGTACAGAAGAAGAAAGTCATGCCGTTCGATTTTACTCATACGTGACGATCAACTTTCAAAAAGAAAGATGAAAGAAAATATTAGTTCCAGAGCTTACACCAGAAGCCAGTTTCGTTTTATTTTTTGAAGTCGCTACAACCGCAACCCTTCATATGATTATAAAAATCAATCCTACGGACAATTCAGGAACCGATTCTTACGAATTACTACTCATAAGTCATTCCCAATCACTCGAACTTTTTGTTTGATTACCTGAACTAACTGATCACCTGGCTGAGATCGGAAAGTAAAATCCCTTCAAGTGTTACGTCATCTTAAATCCCCTTAAAAATAACTCACGACCGCTGGACCACCAGGCAACAATTTTTGCAGCCCGATGTCGGACGCCTGGGACAAGTTCGATATATCTGATTTATAAGCCTTCGACTTCGAGAGCATTCATTAGGATAAAGCGTTCTGTACTAGACAGAAAATCGGAGGAATCCTAAAAGAAACGTGCATTTCATCTAAATCAATAAATAGCAAGCCTCCGAATACTCCGCAAATAAACCAAAATCGTAAAAGGTATGACCTTTTACGGTTGACCTCTGTTGAACCTGAACTCTCTACGCTGCTATAAAAAACAAAGGTTAGACCAAAATCGGTTCCTATTACAAATTGAGCGTTCTATGTAATTCCTCCATACGACAAAGAGAGAAAATAGTTACGTACCCAACTTTATATGAGGTTTGATTTTATTTAATATTGCCCATCCAGATTATATGGACCTCAGACGAATTCACAATCTTAAGATCTGTAATTCGAATTTGTGTATTTTTTAAGGTGTTTGAATTTTAATTCTATATGTGACGAAACGATTACGTTCATCCAACCACCGAGTTGTTGGTACTGTGAAATAATACAACTCGTTTTCAGAGAAATAGTATTGGGAAATATACTGCGTGCAAATCAAAAAAATTATATTAAAAATGTGACTTGCACAAATTTTCCTTAACATGTATTCTCAACCTCGTTGTACTTTTCTCTACTGTAGAAACTAGCAAGGATAATTAAGCATTTGACTTTGAGTATCCGTGCATAAGTGAAAAACTTTTCTCAGGCCAGCACCCTACTGAGTCCTTTTGCTTTCTAGTTGGAAATTGGAAGGTCCTCGTGGTGGAAGCCTTGCCTTTCGGGTAAAACAAGTAACAAGTCCGTCGTCATAAAATTCCCTCTAGACTCTGACTAGCGCTGCTACATGTACATATCTCCTTTTTCTTTTGATCTCCAATTCCAAGTCATAAAAATGAGGGGGAACAGACTGACTAATTTTTTTTATTAGCTTCATCAGAGTGAGCGGCGAAAAGACTCAACTTGTGATAATAAAAATTGCTCAGAAACCCGTCTCTCTCACTTAATCTGTTTTGGTATCGCGTCCAAGCACATGGACCGGATATGTGTATGTGTACATATGCTAATGCCATGCCCGCAATGTCAGGAAAAGTCTAGAAAACTAATAAAAGTAACTCACTGACTCTCGTCTAGTCTTGAATCATGATCATAATACTCTTACTAAGGTCCAGGCTAGGACTTCAAACGATATTGCGTGAGGTCTAATTTGTTTTTACACGTATCGTAGTCTAGAAATGTTAAGCCGCGATTCTATATAACAGATGGTGTCAGCTTTTGTTGGGATCAAATCTATGAGGGTCACTGACCTCTATCACAGCATATTTTAATATTTCCTCGTTATTAGTGTCCGATAACTCAATCGTCGCTCTTATTGCAGATCGTCGCACTACCACTGTTGCATGATTTACCCCTACGACAACAATAACTATTGACGACATTAATTTAACTCAATTTTATTTTCAAATCAATTTCAATGAAATTAGGTACCGAATTCATTGGACCTACACATTTACACCACCTGAACTGTTTAGGGTAACAGGGGATTTCTGTGACGTCCGGTCCCTTCGGTGGCGAATAACAGTAATCTATCAATGAAACTGGATTTGACTTGAATACCGAAAGCACCCGGAGCGATGGATAAAGTCCAAAAAAAGGGGTATTGGTCAATCGGAATGAGGATCTTCAGGTGAAAACTATTTCCAGGATTCACAGTCGGATCCTAAATAATTCCTATGCGCTGAATAACACTTCTAGGGAAATCAATCCGAAACAGAACACTTCTTAGAATTTGTATTTCCGAACAAGCAGTTCGGACCGGTTTAGGCTAGTTTCTGGAAAACTACGTATTCCACCATAGTTCAATATCACTACTAAAACTGTAGTTCTGAGTTACGACATGTGCGAAGAAAAATAAGAGAGTTCCGACTTCGGGCGGACTAAACAAAATACAAAATACTGGGCGTCCCATGTAGTGAACGTACTAAAAATATTTGATCCCTGTTCAAATTAAGAAGATTAAATCATGACCAAGGCATGCCATACGGTGCTTGCAACCTCCTACATCTAAAAGCAGAATATGTATACGTAGATTACCTGGGCATATTACATTCTGCGTATGTATATTTACTGACAGTATACCCGATCCGCGAACCGAGATGAGATGAACATCTGGTCACAGACTCTCGGAGAAAAAAAATAGTAACTCCTTTTGTTTACACACTCTAAGTTTTTTCTCATTTTTACTCCTTTACACAAAACCGTACGTAAAGAAAGTTGAAAGAAGCACGGGACTATGAGCTGGTCGTTTCTGTAACGTAACCCGGATAGAGGTAGGCATTTGGCACCCGAGATCTCGGATTTGGATTAGTTTTCTTTTCTTAGAATGAAATGAAGTTGTAGAGAGAAAATCTTAGAGAGTGCCGCTGTCGTACGTGTACGCGTACGTACGCAATGATGCTCAATTTAGAGAAATCCTCTTCTTCTGAATAGTATATCCTTCGTAATTAGTATTCCTTGTGGGGATATCAATTAGCGGATTTAGTGGTGGCGGGGATTTTGGAAGGAAACAGGCTGGAAGCACCACTAATTGAGTTTACTTATTGCGTTCTATTCTAATGGTCATAGCCATAAGTGCCACAAGGGACATTATGAGGTGGTAAAATTTACATCAAGTTTGAACGTATCTAATGTCAGCCGGAAAACATGGTGAATGATTTAAAGTGGCTATATCCCCCTCCCCTGGAATTTTCAATTTTATCCGGTAACTTTTACTAGGCCAAATAGGAACTTAGTATATTTACTACTACGGAAAATTCATACATGTTTGATCATGCTCTATTGGGACTGTCAATCAATAAGAGAAATTGTATCGCCCCATTTATGTTCAACACACTTCAATTTTCACTCGCCCAAACCTTAATTTTGCATCCGAATGCTGTCCCTTGCTTTGTTCATTAGTTCAGTCCATTTTATCCAAGGAAAACAAAAAGGCACATCCATGATCAGTGGTAGTGCTCCGGAGAGACTCCTGGTTATGTCCGCAATTTTTTTTCGCTTCCTCTCTGGTATTTTCTCCTTTTGTACTTCACAAGAACTATTCGGAGTTTTGTTGGTTGGTGAATGCCGGCGGCCAGAACCAGACATCCGGGAAATAACAGGAAAAGTT
>JAQFYE010003156.1:0-16026 GCA_034694305.1 Protaphorura glebata
TTCTTCGTGTACTGTTAATGATGTCAGTTTAAGGGCAGATGCTATTAACGACCGGATCCTGTGATGACGTGACGTGAAAATCCTTTAAAAACATCTATGTTTAATTGTGTCTGGAAATAATATAAACGCGATGATCATAAAATTAAGATGATCACTTCTGAACCGCAAATTCTGTGCTTTAAACATTGGAACTATACAAAAACTGTCACAGACTAGTAATGACTAGACTACAATAAATGTCTGTAATGCCAATAAATTGTCCAGTTGAAATCATATTTTTGAACAAACCAAATTCTAGCATTGGAGAAATTACTCTCTGAAACAAGTGGTGTCTACTGTTTTGGGAACGAAATTACTCTAGCTGATTGCTGTTTGGTTCCACAAGTATACAATGCGGGAAGGTAACAAATCAATTATTTGAATGTATTCTTTAATGTACGGAATTATTCTACCAAATAATTGTGACGTGCATTCATTTCGATTTTCAGATTCAATGTTGATTTATCGCAGTTTCCAACTATCGTCAAGATAAATGCGGCATTGGAGAAATTAACTTTTTTCAAGGAAGCTCATGCATTTGTACAACCTGATTGTCCTCCAGAGTTAATTCCAAAAGAATAATTTCGAAGAATCCGTGGACCCAATCTTAAATTTCAAGTTCAACCGAAACTTCACATTTATATTTGAAACGATTTGTACATTTTAATCATAAGGGAGTAGACTAATTAAAATCACTCTGGTTAAATATCACACATGTGGTGGGTACATGCATAAGTGAAATTTCTTTCACGAATTGATCACTCACTTATGTATTTCCGGAATCAACGATATATACGATATATCAATATAACGATATGGGCTGAATTGTGCAATTTTCGACATTGTATGATAAGTGTACCTTTCTTCCCACTTTTTCGGGAATTCGTACTCGTACCCTTGTGCCTTCCAAACCGAACCTCCTAATTTGAGAGAATTATCATAGATAGTGAATATCAGAGCCTCTGCTCACTTAGTGTATCAAATGGCAAATATTTCCGGCCAATATAAAATATTGACATTTGAGTGGACTCGTTTCACACCAGTAATTCCTTAGATCCGCTAGGAAGACCGTTTCTAAAAAATGTTTCGATTCCACATTTTTGTACAATTAGTGTACTTGGGTTGAGAATTATTCGGTTAGACGACTAACGGTTCGACGAGTGGTCACCTCGTAGATGAGCTTATATATATGCTTGGACTGCGAATCGGGTGATAACACACCCGGTCGCCTCATACAGGTAGCCGTTGCGACAATAGTTAAAAACAAGAAGTTAAGACAGATATTGCACAATAGTATATAGTGCCATTCACAGTGAATAAGAATTTTATTGTAAATTGTAACAATCGTTTATTCAAAATATCATTTCTTTCAACACTTGTTTGCTTTCAAAATCCAAAGTTTCAATTTGAAGATCGTATAAACTACGAGCAACATTTTGCAGAACTGGTTGCTCAGAAATCATTAACTCACCATACAAATAAATGCCCATCGCTGGATTTCTGAGTAAGAAATCTGAAATAACATTAACGTCAACAGAATCTGCGGTAGAGTTCTGATCGTCTGAAAAATAAAATTTGAGAATTATTTCGCACCACCGATGTCCAACATCGGGATTGTACTCTTCCGGTTTAAAATTTAGAAACGTCTTCAATTTGTTTGGACTCAGTGAAGAAAAGTTAGTGGTAGTTGTGTCGTCTGCATCAGCAATTAATTTCTCAAACAGTAGAATCAATTCATTCGAAGTCAATCTTATAGATGCTTCTGAAGTATTTTGTATAAAAAGCTCATCGTAAATCTTTTGAACATTTTCGAAACCTGCGTGATGTTCAAAGTATGTTTTCGCAGCAGGATGGCTCGAAAAATTAAGAACATTAATTGAATTTAATGGTTCCGGTAACTTCACATTGTAAAACCAAATATTCTGCAAACTTTCCAAAGAGCACTTTGTGTTAGAATCATCCAACCTCGTTTTGAAAGTCTCACAATAAAAAGTTACAAAATCATTCGAAGTAACAAGTTTGCCGGAAAAATTTTCAACATAAGTTTTGAGAAAAGCTAAGAAATCCACTGAACCTACCAAGGAGCTCAAATATCTGAGGAAAAAGTAACCTTTTATATAGTGAACATGATTGAACTGTTTCATTGGATTTAAGCCATTTTTACAGGAATGTGGTTTTGAAGACTCTTCTGAAGCAATAACTTTGAGATCAGTTGCATCCAAATTATTTGACAATTCTTGTTGGAGAGTATGGAGTCTTAATCCAATTCTTAAGTCAATTTCAACATCCAACACTTCACTTTTAATTCCACACTCAATCATAGCCTTACGATACAAAATATCTTCCACGAATGTCGCAAATCCTTCACTCAGCCATTCTTCAGCCCAATCCAATGCACCAATTGCAAGTCCAAACCAAGAATGTGCAATTTCATGTGCGATTCTCGAATAAATCATGAGTCCATTCTTTTCATTCCCAGAGTAAAGACATGGCGATAAAAACATCATGTGAGGATTTGCTAAACCCATTATATGAAAACGTCTTGGCATAATTATAATATCCAATCTTGCAAATAGGTTTGGACCAAGTATTTCTTTCGATGATATTAAAACTTTTTGTACAAATACCGGCAGTTCTATGACCTCAGGGATCTTTAGGTCAGGACACAATGAAAACAATCGGGTGGGTATAACTCCAGAATTGTGCGGAATGAAATCTAACATTTGGATTGAAAAATGACCAACGACGATAGCAAATGTTGACATCGGCAATTTGTGGTTGCTGGAAGCGTAAAACGTTGTACACGTAACGTTTTCTTCAAATACTGTGCAAGGTTTATCAGAAGTGACCAATGCTAACATTCCCTTTGGGACAGTTAGGAAAGATTCCCAGGTCGCCATCGCAATAGGAGGTTCTTGACATGGGAAGAGTCCACGATTGTTGACTGGAGAAGCGGCAGTGTAAACACACTGTTTCCTAGGATCCGTTCCGTAACAAAATGTTCCGACTTCTGTAGATCGCCAATAAAGTGAAGGAGTTTTCGGCGAAGTTTTGTACTCGATTTGAATTACAGAAGGAAAACTTGCACAGGGCCAACTATGAATTCTCAACGACCATTTCGTTAATTTGAATTTCAATTCACCTAGTGGTTTTGCTTTAAACCAATCCGCACAATTGTTTGGTGAATTTTCCAGAAATCGATTCGGGTTCTGGGTTGCAGGAATTTGATTGTCACAAAATTCTAAAGCAAAAACTTGAGATACATCTAATGTGCAACAGTCTAGGACAATTTCATCTGTATATAGGCAGTTCGAGTGTTCAGCGTGTCCTTCGCATGATGATGGCATTTGCATTATTGGCTCCAAAAAAATAATGAGGTTTCCTAGAACTATTTCCTCTTGCATTTGGAAGTTCAATTTAATCAAATAGTGCAGTACGGTCACTTCATCGGTATTTGATAGTAAAGGCAAATCTTTTTCTAATAATTCAGTTGCTTCTACATCCGGGAGTTGTTTTAATTCTTTCACATTCCACGAGTATGTGTCATTTTTTAATGCAGTCACTTTCTGCAATTTCTTGGGTGGCTCCATTTCCACTTTATCGTTGCACAACTGCAAATCATAAGAAATAGTTACTAATATTGTTATCTTAGTTTTAGTGAAACTACATTTACTTTTATTCGATCAAACTTCGGATTCCTGTATTCCATTCCATTACCCATTTGGCAAAGCTGGAATCTGAATCATCTGAAATAATCATTTTATATGAACAGCAACTGTTTATTTCATCCGGATCCGACATACACCTACACCAGATTTCTAAAGTGAACTTATCAGTCAAATAGTCAAATGTCATAAACGTACTCTCACGCGAGAATTTTCCTTCAAAACATATCTGGTTGATGTATCGAACACTCTGCACAGTCGACCGGCAATAGCTCGTACTGCCAAAGTGCCAACCGCACGATTCTAATTAATTTTACATCAAGAACGGTTGTTACGAACGTACTGCATTAGTAAAATAAATTTTATTAACGAAGTTAATTTCATAATGAAATCTTAAAAAAAAGTTGGGTGTTGCCCCTTTAAGCATAACCTATACCAAAATTAGTCCTTGTATCTCACAATTCTGATATAATGTCTTAATTACATGTAGACTGCAATCTTATAATCGTCTGAACTTTTCTGGAACAATAATAATTCCCAGAAATCATCCTGGAGGTTGAAAGGAATTAAATCTCTGAAATCAAATATTGTGGAAGCTAACTGTAATGTTATATACTTTCTAGACATCCTGCGAAGGAACTGACGATGAGTTTCACGTTCTTGATTACAATTATGATTCGGTATTAATTAATATATTTTTCGACTCCTTTTGCTTCCTATGGATACTTTGCCGGGAAATTAAACCAATATTTCTGTAATATAGTTACATATTTAAAATATAAAGTATTCATCTATATAAGCAGAAAGACTCACGTTTCTAATTTTCTTGGTCACTTTGCTGCTGGACAAATTTAGGTTAATCCAAAATATACATACAATGTAGTAAATTATGTGCACAATGAAATGTATTCACGAAATACAAACAATTTTTAACAGAGCTGTATTTTCGCTGCATGTATATTCATTTTGTAATCTTTTCCTCAAAATGTTTTTAGTATTGACTAATAATTACACGCCGCAGAAAAATGACTAGACTTCACATGTTAATATATTCAAAACAAGAGTTCAATAATACATCATTGTATTACATGCTTTGCTAGCAAAACAATTGAATTTCGTGAAAACATGAGGGAAGGAAAAGACCCGATTAGACTACACAATCTTGAGCATCCGAGTTCCCTATGGGAAGTCTATTCTTTTAAGTTGTGAAGTATATTTTTAAAGTCTTCAAATACTTAATTAATTGTGAACTCATAATGTTTGTATACACATTGACATGAGAATGAACAGTCTCTTGTATTAAAAATGCGGTCAAGGCCTTGTAATAATTATATACAATGAAATTATTCTAAGCTCATTTCCTATGGACTTGGATTGCGGGGAGACTACTCGTACGAGTACAGTGTTCTTCATAACTATCTGACTCCCTTATTCCCTAACAGCCAAACCTGTGGGACTTACTGGGAATGATTGAGATATGCATTTTGAGGAAAATGTTGATAGGTTCCATTTCCATTGTTCCATAATCATTTTTCACCGACAGAACGGCCAGGCATTTCAAAATACAAATGGTATGTTATTTCTCCTATATGGGCTACGTAATTCTGTTTAAAAGATTTAGATATTCTGTGCACCGAATGAATGTGCCATTTATTCATCAGTGTTATCAGTTCATCACACGCATGCCATACTTCATCCCGAAATTAAGTTTAGATTTTGAGCCCTCCTTTTTGCCATTTTAGGGACTGCCTCCTGGTTAGGACTTGGAAGAAGAATTCGATTTCCGCTGTGACAATGATTTGTTTTCTGATTTTTGATTCGTCTATAGGTTTTCTAGCTTTCATGCACACTGAAAAAGTGGTTTCAGGCTTACAAGATAATAATGTTTATATTAAAATTAAAAAGTTTAGACTTATGATAAACCTCGTAAAACGGATAAAGTGCGAAGGGTCTATGATATGATAATGTAATAATGAACACTGCCACTGTCAGTGTCAGTCGAATATCAGTGGGTCGATTCGAATTGGAACTTTGAGGATTACTGCCAATCGCGTGTTTGAAAGAACCATGAGAGTGACACCATAATGACATTTCTCATGTTTTAAAAACATAATTTTAGAAGAAACTTTGTCAGTTTTATGTAAATGGCAATCTAGGACACTATGTAAAGGAATAACGTATTCTCAGAGAAGTAGGGTTGTAAGAGAATATTCTCGAGAATATACTTGAGAACATTCTCGAGCACAAATGTTTATGCTTTATGCGGTAGGTTATAGTTTGGAAACTTTCGTAATTTACATTTAGTCCAAGAATGAATTAAAATTTTGGGGCTACATGGTACAGGATTTGAGAATATTAAATAAAATATCAAATATTAAATGCTTGAAAATTTAACAGCGTTACTGTAGACTAAATATCTTTAGTATTGGGGCATCATCCTACAGGATTTGAGAATATTCTCAAATATTAAATGCTCGAGAATTTAACAACGTTACAGAGAAGTAGTTCGATATGCAATTTATCACTGTCATCGTGTCATCAGGTTAAAATGGTTTATGCACATCCGACGTGTAGTCTTAAACAAACCAGCTTTCACGAATTAATTTAATTGTCTGGACTTATCTATGCTATGCAGCAGATAAGCGTGTAATTTTTAGATATATCGAAAGCTTACAGTGAATTTTCAGTTCGTCAATTTTTAATTTACCAATAAAATATCTCTTTTTCCTTGGTTTGAGTTCTCAATGGGGTAAGGCAAGACAACGACGATTATCTACCGCGAGAGTTGCAAAGAATTTCAAATTCATATTCTATTTTTCTTGATTTCGTCGGAACTGGTTTCGTTGGATTTGGAAATTATAATTTGGAAACTGGTTTTTCTTGGAAACATGTATCAGTTTTTTGAAGAAGACAGATTGGAGAGGGAGACATACGAAGACATTCAAGTTGAAGGAGTTTCCGTTCATCCTCGTCTCTTCTGGCTCGAGGACCTCGGTTTCTCGTGTGCCTTCACATTATTTCCACCGGACGCTTATAAATTCAGCTACCTGAGGGTTTTAATTGAGGTATTATAATTAATCAAATTGTCACTGTATATAAAGAATCGAACCCTCAACACAACGTATGTATTACTTTATTGAATTTGTAATCAATCAAGTCACTGCAATGCAATACACGTGTAGTGTAATTAATCCATGCCAAGACCAAGAATGTTAAATGTACACAAGCGCGACATATTTATGTCTTCACTTTTGTTGAAAATTTGATATATTCTTGTAACCGCTGATCAAATTGATTTAATTTTTATTTCTTGAATTTCAGGCAGCTGGTGGGATTGTTCTTTCAAAATTAGATCCATACACTATTCCATTGGTTGACGATTATTTTATCGAATGCACTGGCAGTAAATATTCCAACTCACCAGTGCCAGAGGATCACTTCAGCTCAAAATTTATCAATGACTCTATCGTGGCTGACAAAATTCTTGACTTGAACGAATACAGGTAAGCTACCTAATTATTATTATAGTTAACTTTAAAAAATGTAAACAATTTAATTTCTGGTGCGAGAGACGGAATGTTAGTTAGGAGTTTTTAATAGTTATCTTTTTTTTTATAAATTATCAAACCATTGCAATTTATGGACACAGACCTCTGAGATATTGTTAAGAACTTTGATTTCCCAAAAATACTATCGTCGAATTCCCTTCCTCAAAACAACCATTAAGCTTTTAGCTATCATGGAATTTATTTTGGAAATTAATTTCAAAATATGACAATTCAAGTTCTTAAGGAAATTAAGGATATAATTAGTCATAATTGTATTCTGTAATATCTGTAATAGCTCGCCAAAAGTATTACCAGAATGGTTAGGCTACATTCCATTTCCTTACATTTTAGGACTGTTGTCAATTGATTTGACACTATAAATCTTATTAATGTCAACTATTTTCAACAGGTGCAGTCAATCGAAATATGATGACTTCGATTCCAACAGCATTCTGCTGAATAGACTGGAATGGTCGCAATTACCTTTGAGGAACGTTGGACGCACAAAGAAAGAGTATCCTGAGAATCGAAAACTCAGAAAACGTTCGTTGGTAGATACGAACGGAGATACATATGACTTTGATAAATCCTTACCGTCCGCGTCCCAAAATCACACTGGGCTTCAACGTGTAATCACGAGGCAGGTCACTCCTCATATAAGTCCACCATCAACGTCACAAAATTCTCCTGCAGTTGTGGTCGAGGCCGGACCGTCTACTAAAAATGGATTTAAACGCCCTGAACCGCCTACGGGACCAACAGTTAATTTGGGTGTCCGATGTTCTCCTCCCACGACATCCAAACGATCAACTCAGCAAAGGGATATTTCTGTAGCCCCGACATTAAGGGAACCCGGAAGAGAAATTGTCGCACCTTTGAGCCCGATTCATGATATCAGTGATGATGACTCAAACGCTGATCGTGTTTCAGTTTCTAGCCGTGTAACTTACACGGATTGGTGAGTAATTTTTGATATTTCAATAATGATAATAATTCATTAGTGTTAAACTTGTCCCTTTCGTCGTCGCAACGTGTTTGAGACCAACTCTTCTTGTGTACTGCGTATCTGCGCTATGTATATTCCCTTAAATGTAACTCTTGACCACTTGCCTGTAATACACTACCATATTATACATATATTATTTTCGATTTCATGTTTGCCGTGCCCACTCGGATGATACTAAAGCACATTTATCAGCACGGATTGCACGAACTTTATATTTCAGAAGAGTACTCTAAACGTTGGGTAAAATAGAAATATCACTGCTCGTGCAACTTGTGCTGAAATTGTCCTCTAATTACATTATCACATTATCGTCGACTAAGCAAGTCCTCAGTCATTTGATACTGGTTCCAATATATGAATATAACTTAAAATATGTAAGGTGATGAGTGAGCGTTTTTGTTCATCCAAAGTAGGGAATTTTCTTTATTCAAAATTCCCTAATCCAAAGGAGGTATTCTGCGTAACAGTATATATCCAGTACAGTAACGTACGCCATCTAATAAATTACAATTACGACCCCGAATAATATTTTACTAATTTTCAATTTCTTTCCTAGCCGCCGTGAATTCAGAAGACCGTATTCAACTGAAGACGGACGCAAAATACTAGATGTCATTATTACAAACAAATGGTATTCCAACTACATGGGAGTTTCAATTTGGAAAGAGATGGAGGATATGGAGGTACGTTTAATAATATACCCAGAAACATGTAAGGTAATCAATTAACATTGTCTGACATGATTGACTTTATGTCCCCACTAATGGTACGTGATATTTTGCTCTGCTCCGTTTCCTTTTTGACCCTGTTAACTAATCAGGAACCTGCTTCGCGTTAATTACACATTTTGTTAATCCTTGACCTCTTCATGTCAGGCCACTAGACATTTTTTTCCTGGTCCCTTCTTATCTTGAAAAATGCCAAAGACGGGATGGTTTATGTATTTAGAGAAAGCAAAAAAAGTTCTACAAATCGAATCTCTTTCATTCTGTCAGTGCCAATTGCCAATTCACTTAAAATTGAACGCTCGCGATCTTACAGCTTCTTCAAATCAATATTTGATTGAATAGATTCAGAACGTCATAAGGGATCCAATACGTTTACAAAATTATGTGATTTTTGTCATTTCTGAGAAATTTGGATACATTTCAATGCTTAAAAATCTATACTCGAGATTTATTTAATTTCTATCTGCCAAAATCCTATTCTAGTTGTTTCCTGGTATAGTAAGAAGGCTCGAATCCCTGATAAGTAAAATCGAATTTTTTACCTCGATCGAAAGTTGTGTACCTTCGAGGTCACGAATAAGTTTCGTGACCTCGAAGGTACACAATCCTATTATGATCCACTACATAAAAATTGAAACTTTGTTGTATTCGTCTCGAGTTTACGTTTTTGGAAGAATCGAAGGAAGAATGTACTATTTTTAAATTGTATTTTTTCTGCTTAGCTATTCTCGATTTTTCGCCCTTGGCAAGGTATGAAGGAGCATTTTGTGAAGAAGATTCTGCCAAACTTAAGTCATCACAAATATGGTCTCACTCAAGAAAATTTGCAGCGCTTCGAAAAAGCCAAACATACAATAAAGAACAGTAACAGACAACCTGCCCGTCCAGTTTCAGCCCCTCAACTAAAGACACGAAGACTTCCATTGATTTAAAGGTCGTTAACTGTTACTGAATTTGTCCTTGTTTTGACATAAATTTCGCTTCTTTAGTTCACAAACTTTCTCGAGTATTTTATACCGGATTTTCAATTTAAGAAAATTTATGATATCATGTGTATGTTCTGAGTTGGTTAACTTCGGTCGAAATAAAACGATTTCGAAAGATTTCAGGCTACTAATTCATGGGTAAAATTATGTTGTTTACCGTGATCTAGTATAAAAGGTTACTGTCTTTAATTAACTTTTACATTATATTGCCATAGAATATAAATTGTTTGTACACTGCTTGCATTCAAAGTCAGTATTGGTGAGTAATAGGAAATCATTTTCTTTCATTGAACAATTGAACTGGATTTAATTGGAAATGAAATTCACATTTATTATACAAAGTACTCCGATATGATAAGTCGTGAATTGTTTTTTCACTAAGACCATTTTATAATAACTCATCGCTTATTATTCTCAACATTAATTTAAAAACCAAGAAAAATTCTATCGCGGATCACGATTTTTGTGGTTAGTCTTATTTCTGCCCATCTGCGATAAAAGAATTTTTGTATCGCCCGGTCGGGTCGATGAAATGAGAGAACCAATATTCAATTTAGCTGACAGAGTACTTGATACAGTCGATTTTTATTTTGTTTTTAATAAGTATTTTATTGGCAAACCAATAAATTTGCCCGGATAGACTGTAATTTCGTTTTCTAAATGAATGATTTTATCACATACATCAGAGGTTTGGTTTTAGAGAAATCTCATCAAGTTGGCCGAAACAGTAATTGTTTTTCCAAATGTTCTGCTTTTAAAGTTCCGTCAATGGCTTCACAATTCGGATTGAATACGGAATAGGCACTCGGCTCACCGGCTTTTCTTGGAGTTTTTTTCGTATTTCTCCAAATCAGCCATAAAGAAGACACAATAAAATAAATAGCACCAAAACCAAGTTGAACAAATCCCATGAAGAGTAGAAACCAAAGAGTGAATTTTAGTACAAGTTGAGCATAGCAAAGGAATGGATATCCAATGTCAGAGTCTGTACTTTCGTGACCACTGCTCGTTGTACTTCTTGCATCATCGTCAGGGTCAATGTTTACTTCTTGGTCTTGGTTCGAGTTGGGCAGTAATGCTTCAGTAATTGAATTCTCCATGGAAGACCACAAATTCTTAACAGTGGCTTTAACTTCACCTTTGTATTTTTCTATTTTTTTCCTTCGTCGAAACTTTTCCAATTCAGCTTCCATAGTTGGTTGAAATCTTAATGTCCGACCAGGCTGCTGGCGAGTGCACTCATTCCTAGAGAGATTAAATGATTAAATAGATTTAACACAACTAATAAAACAATATTCCTATCAGCGGACGGTTCCAGTTTCTGCAGCCAAGGGTCAAGTAGTGACATCTCAGATGGTTGCTTTAAAGGGCTTTTTCTACGTTGAGAGTTTTCTCGCTATACTTCCTGCATGTTCTTTCACGATTTATTTGTGACCAGAAGAATTATCCGGTTTAAACCCCGTTAGTGGTTTTTGGAGGCTATCCAGTTTACCATTGCCCCCATCTTTTTTTTTGAATAATCTACGCATTTTTATAAAAATACTGTCGCCGTATCTTGACCGTATGGCTATCTGGATTGGATTCTACATTCTTAGCCAAGTTACATTTTCACCTCAAACACGGATTAAGACTATAATTTTACCATTACCTTAATCTTCGACAGCGAGGAAAAACTTGAAATAATCTTTCCTTTCTTGTTCTTGAGTTTATTTGGTCAGTTGTCTGTCAATCAGTAGGATGAAAGTTAATGTCTACCAGTGTACCTTTTTATTTCCGTAAATCGAAAACACTTACAACAAAACAATATATAAAGTCTGAAATGGTTTGATGTTACAGCCAAATCAGTTCTAGTTGAACTTGTGGATGTACTGATTACTTTTTGTCAGCAGTTGACACTTAAAAAATTTAAAATAATCAGTCTCGTCAGTTTTAGTGTCTAAGTTTTTCAAAACAATATTTTCATTTCAAATTTCCTGCCAATAGCGCAGGGTTTATACGCAACATACGGTAATTCAAGGAGGTTAAGAATAAGAACACAACATAGCATACCGTAAATCCCCGAACAGACACCCGGGTTACTATTTGTTCAGGCAAGGTCGCAGGTCACAGACTTTCACCACTTTCTCCATAAGAGTATATGGAGAAAGGTGGAGAAAGACCCGGTTAGTATTCGAGACCGGGTTACTATTCGGGACAGGTTTCTGTTCGGGGATTTACGGTAGTTACCTTTACCTTTGTACCTTGTTTGTACAGCTAGATTTGGCTGCATTTAAGATATGTCGTAGCCATTACGCATTGACCTCATGAACAACTTTCGTGAAGATCATACCCGAAAAGTCTGGCCGTTCGATCGGTAGAAATATACGGGTCAAACTGCGGCACGGTTTCTTATTTGATCTCACAAATAAATGCATTTGGCATGTGCTACGCCGTACAGCGACTTTCACTCGCTTTCACCTACATGCGCACATGTGTAATTTCTAGCGGTCAAACGGTCAGATTTCTTCTCGGGTTAGAACCTTCACAAAAGGTATTCAGGAGCTCAATGACAACAGTATGCATAACAAAAATGCATTCAACCCACCATCCGACCTTTTTGCAATCTGACTATATTGTGTTCTAGGCTTATGGCCTATAATAAGGAGAACTAAGGAACTACGCGCAAGCGACAAAAATAAAAACTAAAAATTCTCTTATCGTTAGAGAAGACATTAAAGTTTTCTTCCCCAAAATGTTGAGTGAAGCGTTGCTTTATTTCTGTTTTTCAAATCTATTATTGTTTTCCTTATAAAGAAAACAATAACAAAATTGTGGAAATTCGAGTTTTATTTCTCCAGGAAGTATGACGCAATGTATGCGACTACCTGCTATATGGAACCAATTCTCGTTGCGCATTTTGCGAGTTCGATATATGTAAGAGTGTTTACTGCTAACAAATTTATATATAATTACTTCGCTTCAGACTGGAATTTGCAATCGAATATTTATTTACCAGTTGAAAAGATGTTAGACAACAATATTGATATTATCATAATCTCATATTATAAATAAGTACTAATCCAAGAGGCTTTCGTATCCGAATGATGCGATCAGTACGGATTTAGTCATCTTTCTTCCTACAAACTTCCAGCCCAGTTGACCCATCAATTTTCTTGATATATCCAGCGCTTTTGTCACATTGACAAACGTTAATTTTTCCCTTGCGGTTCTCATCTTTTTCACACTTTGAGTGATTGTCTTGGCAAATGTCACTCCGGTAATACTCCCTGATATTATAAGAATCGCATCTATCGCCCAATTTGATCCGACAGAGTCTTGCTTCTTGGTCATATACCATGGACTCATCAGCGCATTGACATGCCTTATTCTTACATTCCAACCCATAAGAGGTACATTCCCATTGTTGATCGCAGGGTTTGTCGAGATTGGACACTTCGCAGACTCCACCGATCAGCATTGATCCGGGTTTACAAGTACAAATGTCTCCCATCGCACACTCTGCATTCGGGTCTTCACATTTGGGTTTGGACACTCCATCGGTGGAACAACCCTTGCTCTCAACTCTGACGAAACATTTGCCATTTTTTTCAACCCGGTCAAGCGGATTGTCACATTTACATAAGCCGTTGACACAAGCCAAAAATCGTCCTGGATTGCAATCAGACTCTGAATAGCATGCCTGTGAGAATATAATATATAACAGTATTATCATTCTATACTACTAGGGAAATGCGAAGAAACCAACCGATCCTCATCGAGATAATTACGCCGCGATAAAAGTAAAGCGATATCACACAGAAATCAGCAAAGGTCTAGAATAGTATGTATTTACCAAGTTGATCCCGTTCGAACAAATTGTACCGGTGGTTTGCGTTGGGTCATCCACATTGATGCAAGTGGTGAAAGCCGGACATTTTGATTCTCCAGGAGTACAGGGTGATCCAACTGGAAGGGAGCATTCATAGGTGCCGGGGTAGAATTTAAAGGCTGGGTCTTTGCAAAGACATTCCCTATTAACGCAGGTCGTGGTATCTGTGTAATAACAGCTAGGTATGCATTGGGGTTCACTTGGATCTGACCCAGGATCTGCTGATTGAGGTGACCCGGCAATTGCCTGTAAGCACAGGAAAGTGACGGATAGGTGTAACGCAGAACGGATATATGAAACCATTTTGTCAGAGCTTTAAAACTTAGCTAAGTAAGGACTGGATTTCATCGGCGCAAGACGGATGTTTATATACCTCGACAAATCAGAAAGTAAGAGATTTTTCAAACCTGCACGCTTTTTAAGATTATTCGAGAGATGCCGATTGATGACAGAATATAATACAAAGCCACACCTGAAAAATTATTAAATGTTTTCACAGCCCGACAAAGCCACAACACAACAGTTTGAGTGCTGATTTTCACGTAACTGAGAATAAATCAGCACGATTGCTTATAATGCTTTAACCTTCAACAGCAGCCAGACCCAGCCAATTCAAGCCAGAAGTTTTCCCTTGTCTTCATTGTCCACTGGAAGACCAGGTGGATGCGACTTTTCAGCGGTTTGTTTGGGTAATCAATAATAATTATTGATTGTAAATAATTATTATTTACATCATATTACTTCTGATCAACAACAGTTTGGCATAATGGTTGCTATTAAAATTCATTAGACAATATTATATAATTTCTCTTCCGAACAGCTTGTCATGTCAAGGTTTCGTAAAAATTTGTCTGGCAATGATATCCAATGTACTAGGCTCCGACACGTTTTAATAATTCGAATCCGTAGTAAAGTTCAGCGTGTGGGATTCGAACATTGTATCTTTTATTGGTATTATACGAATTGTTTAATTCCACAGCATATGGCACAAAGATTTGCCGATTCGCACAATTCGCACGTGGAGATTATAGAAGGAATGAGATTTCCAATATTGAACCCATTCCGAGATTACACTTGCTGATTTACTCAAAAAACGATCGCAACGGTTAAACGAGGTGACCTGAGACCTGACCTCCAGTATATGAATGATTTTTCGGAACTGGAGATAAAACTTTGTTCAAAGCTATATACACCATTTTGTTTTTTAAGAGAAATCAAACAAATCTTGACTTCAATTGGGACTGCTTTACTCGAAATCAGGTTCGAAAGCGAGAATCCTATATTGTTCAAAAGTCGAAATGTTTTCTCGTTAACAGTCAGCATTATCATTTCTATTCTACAATATTTGACATTTGAATAATCTGGAAAGCCTGAGTTTTGCCTCTTTCTACTTGCTACTTTTCAGATTGACATCGTGTCTGTCAAATACAGTAGATAGTAAGGTAGTAGTATATATGAACCCCGGAATTAACCGCAATCCGCAATGATTATTGCAGGACCAAACCCACGCTTACACCAAAAAACAGCAATTACAATTAAACGAGAATTAAGAATTGAATTTAAAAGAAATCGATGACCATCTTACTTTGTAGTGGTTAGATGATGAATTTTAACAAGTGTACGAATTGGTCACCTCCATGAAGAATCAGCTACTCCTTTATCCAGTGCGTTTTAATTGATTACATCCAAATAAAAATAAAATCAACGCTAAGGACCCGTAATTCTTGTCATTATTGTCTGGACCTAAGAGTATCGATATTCGATACTCTTAGGTCTGGACGGACTGGACCACACGATTGTCAACAAAGATTGACAAGGTGTTTCAAATATTTGCGTAAATTATGGTACAAAATTAGTATGGTAGAAACGTTTGTGTTCGCCCTATAGCCGATGGCGACCCTACACATTCCATCTGTTCGTGACCTACATAGAAGATGAATTATGAAATGTCTCTGTGGGTTAGAAATCTTGAAATCGCGCCCGGGTCGGGAATTG
Organism: Protaphorura glebata; assembly: GCA_034694305.1. Classification (NCBI taxonomy): domain Eukaryota; kingdom Metazoa; phylum Arthropoda; class Collembola; order Poduromorpha; family Onychiuridae; genus Protaphorura; species Protaphorura glebata. Next base: position 15,836 of record JAQFYE010003156.1, read on the forward strand.
GTATAGTAATTAGTAAATGTGTCCGAGAATCTAATGTATGCGTGAGCTACAAGGACGGATGAATGAAAAATGGTTATCCCTGTATTCGAAAGTAGTAAAAAGTGTGTGTCTTCTCTAAGGTTCCGATCGGGTCGGGTAATCCGCCTATCCGACCCGATATCCGACCCGACCCGAAATATCGGATAGAAATC
>JAQFYE010003157.1:0-16021 GCA_034694305.1 Protaphorura glebata
CAAAATTTGATCGTTCTTCGATCAGGCATACCTGGGTGTGGCGTATTTGCTTGGCCATATGGAAATTTCGGCCTTTGTCAAAAACGAAACGACCAAACCTAGGTTTGGTAGTTCTAAACGCTCATTGAGCGTTTTCGGGGTTTGAGCCTAACATATACACTACACCCAATGTTTTTTAAAACCATTATTCGGGCTTAATTTAGCCCGATGGAATTACGCGCTATCAAGACGAAATTGACGAATATTAATCAGCCAATAAAATATTAATGAAGGAAAATTAATTGCAAATTTTTAATTTGCATATGTGTAGAGGTTAAGGTTGAGACCTGATATGAAGCGTGTACTATACACTCAAAAAATTAAATGAGTGTTATGCATAATGTTAATCTTTATGGCGCAGATTAAAAAACCGTATGTAAATGTAGCAGGTTTTAACTCCAGTCAAGGTCGGACATTCAGTTCAGTCAGATGCAATGTCAGATGTGATGCAAGGTTAAAAAAATGTGGTTCAGAACCAGAACGGAATTCATGCATTCAGTGTTATTGCGTTCCGTTGAGTTGATACACATACAATTATGGCTTGAGTCCAAATCTTCAAATTCAACCAAAAGGGCACTCTGTTCCAATTTTATCACTTCAAGATAATCAGTGAAGGTTTAATGGATGTAGTTCAGTCCATCCGATCTGTAAGGATGAATGAACACTGAACACTAATGTGGTCCGGTAAAAAACTTACATAATTTCTTATCGTGATGTCTCAAAGCAAAAAGTCACCCGAGGAATTAAGGTGATAATTTATTCTCACATCAGAATCTGGACAGAAGTCAGTGGGGTGAGAAATATTAAAATACTAATAATTTTTCAAAATACTCAAATATGAATAATTTTTCCAAATATTCAAATATTAATATGTTTTTGAAAGTTTCAAATATGAATAATTTCTCAAAATATTAATTATTTTACCAAATATTCAAACATTCATCACCATTTCATAAAATATTTAAGTATCAATTATAAATTTAAAACCGAAAAATTATTCATTTTTCAAAATGTTGAGACATTACTTGGTTTTCAAAATATTCCCTGTTTTTTTTGACAATAATTTTACATTCTTTTAAATAATTGCCAATAGGATGGGAACACAGACGAGGGAACGAAAGTCTGCTGGAAACTGTGCAGCATCCCAGAACCAGAATTCCGACACAGAGGGGTATCGTATAATTCTTAAACAAAATCAGATCTGATCATATTTTTACAAAATATATCCGATCCGCGATTCAGATAAGAGCTCCTGTAAATGTAACCCTATTTGTAACATCATTATAGGATAATTACGAAAAAACCAACTTTTTCTCTAACTTTTTCAATTCACAATACAGATACAGTTTAGATATGTACAGGGTGGTTTATAGCCCCTGTGTACTAATACAGCCTGGACGTTGTCAGAAATGAGATATGCAATTCGTAGAGAATTTCATGTGGAAAACATTCCGCTATGCAAAACATAAATTGAATATTTACAATTAGTGTGGTGCTGGGAATGTGTGAGGGAAAACGAGATCTTATTTTTTAAAATACAATTTTGACCATTACAGGTCGACACATTTAGCGCCGGGCTTGAAATTCTTTACAAAATGTGTACCTCCCTACCTATGTATTTGTAATGAGGAACATTTTGTCGGGATTCACGATTATGGACCGCCCTGTAAATGTAAAATACATTTCATAGCTCATTATTAACTTTCGCACATGCATGAGTGCGTGCTCGATTCCTTTTTACCAAACATTCATCACTCCTTCCTAATTAACTGTAAATTCCCATAAGAGCATTGGTGGTTCAGTGGTAGAATTCTCGCCTGCCACGCGGGTGACCCGGGTTCGATTCCCGGCCAATGCAGTAAACTTTTTGGGCTTTATACTTTTATACTTTGTGCTTTTTACATTAGGTAAACATCCATACCGTATTCTACGGTCATTACATATTTCCTGGTTTTTATTTTTGACGTAGAAATATGAGGATTCCTTACACGCCAATTGCGTTATTTGTCTCTTATTAATTGACCCTTATTAATGGTAATATATTAATATTAATTAATTTGTACATTCAGGTCTCCGAAGGGCAAAGGTAAAAAAGTACTCGGAGTTGACTTTGCTCCAATTAATGTGCCATGGGAAAGACGAAAACAGACATTGGGTGCGATGACCTGGGTCGGGGTCTTTCTCAGCGGGCTATTTGGTCCATTGGTTCTCATCCTACTAATCTTCTACACCAATCTCTACATTTTCCCAATACTTTATATAGCATGGATTATTTATGATCGAAACACGTGCAAGCAAGGTGGCAGAGGGTAAGAAAGTCAAAATTTCAAAAAATACCGGGCAAAAAGTAGTTGACTGATTTTATCTGCTTTCCTTGATATGTTCTAACCCTTGACCTCCTGGACATCTTTTATGACGTTTCTGCCCCGAAAAGTCCAAACCTTTTGTCGGTTTAGATGCACGGGCCAAATCAATGTTGTGACGTCATATGGAATGTATATCGCCAATGTATTTTTAGCGGCTAAACCGTTAGACTATTCGGGGTATGACCTTCACATAAATTGTTCAGGAGGTCACGGGCAGCAACATATTAAAAATTTAGCCATATCCGATAACGTACTTTCTAACGTAAGAGCTCTGCGGTATTGTTAGTTCTTTTGCTAATAAATCGTTATATTTTCACAACAGGCGGGACGATGTCCGCGGATGGACGGCTTGGAAATATTACAAGGACTATTTCCCCCTGACCTTGGTCAAAACAGTAGATTTGAGTCCTGACAAAAATTATTTGTTTGCTGCCCATCCTCATGGAATTTTATGCAATGGAGTCTTCGGCTGCTTCGCAACAGACTCCATGAATGTCCAGGAAGTTTTTCCGGGAATTAACACACATCTCTTGACACTCGAACTCAGTTTTTGGGTTCCATTCTTCCGAGAATTTGTCTTATCCGGAGGTAAATCCAAATTATTTTTCAAAAGTTTTATCTTTTATGTGAGCATGAAATTTTTGCCCAATTGTTCTAAATCTGTGTGAAAATTTCACATTTTAATTGATTATATTTTAGGCCTGTGTGCAGCCTCAAAAGAAAGTCTGAATTATCTTCTGAGCTATCCCGGCGGTGGAAAAGCTGCGGTCTTAGTTCCAGGTGGTGCGAGCGAGTCACTGGATGCTCATCCAGGATCTTACACAATCCAGCTCAAGAAACGTAAAGGATTTATAAAAGTGGCACTGGAAAATGGGTAAAATTATTTAACAAACTCATAATATATAAAAACATAATTTGACAACATCCCTATTAGGTATGCCCATACTGCCCGAACAAAACTAAAACGATGAATTATAATTTTGCAAAAGTTTAGTTCCACAGAAAGTGGTTCGATTGCTGAAATATTTTACCATTTCAGCAATGCTTAGTCATGCCGTAAATGGTGAGACTCTATAACTTACGTGTCACCAGTTTCGAATACATATATAGTGTGAACTTATCTATAAAGATAGCGTTGTCAAGTTATGTTGAATAATATGATATTAAAATAAAATCGAAACGTGTAATACTAGGTCACCATTGGTACCTGTGTTCTCCTTCGGTGAGAATGACCTCTATGACCAGATGTTGAGTAATCCGGAAGGGTCACTTCTAAGAAAATTCCAAAACAAACTCATGAAGACCTTAACTTTCGCCCCGATATTTGTAATCGGCCGTGGGGTTTTTCAATACAGCTTCGGACTTCTTCCAAATCGAAGACCCATCACTGTAGTCGGTAATTATGATGTCAATTTCCAATCTAATTTCAAATTATTCGCCATTAATTACTCCATAGATATTAATTTCTACACTTTTTTTGCAATTCATAGTTGGAGCACCAATAGAAGTTGAAAAAATAGTGAAACCCACTATCGAACAAATTGACGAACTTCATGAGAAGTATATCGCGGCTCTCACCAAATTATTTTACACACATCGGGAACAATACGGAGATCCAACTGCTGAATTAATAGTCAAATAAATACAGAAAAAAACTGGTGAAATATTTTTATATCGTTGTAAAGGAATTTTCTCCAAAATTGACGAGCTTGTAACGTGTAACGTGTTATGGATGTTTTACTTAAATTAAATAATAAATCTGTCTATTTTTTGAATCTCGGTTTCTATTGACTAATAATTTAAGACGCTTTGTTCGTATGGCACAGGGTGTCCCAGAGAAATTGCACAATTGTTTGATCATATTTTGGCGTAGTTACAAGATATTACTTTACGGTCAGGTTAATCATTGTCAAATTTTAAGATTATTATTATTTTTATCAACGTAATCAACACACTAATTTTATTAACTTAAACCGGACATTAGTTTTATGGATGAGTCCCACTGTCCCAATGATTTTCATTTTGATGGTTTGCGTTGATAAAATAAATCCTTAGAATTTGTCAATAATTCGAACCTGACCGTAACTAACATAATAACAAAACATACGTTAATGTAACATAATTTCTTGTAACTACACCAAAATATAATCAAACAATTGTACGCTTTCTCTGGGACACTCTGTATTAAGGGCATTGTTATTGGTGATATTATTGAAGTCGTTACTACCGGGTTACTACTAAAATCAATGAAATGTAATCAGTTCCAAAAATTCAAAGTTACAACTTCAAAGTATTTACGTTTATTTGGAACACCCTGTAGTTTCAGGAATTGCGTATGCAGGCCGTGTAATGCAACGCGGCGAGACTGCGAGACCAGATTTGCATGGAGAGGAAATTCTGGGGAAAATCGAAGCACTACGAAGGAATGCGAAACTTTCGTTTTTCCAGCAACCTCCAGTACATCAGTCGTGAAGTCCGAAGCTACTAAGGAAGACCTGTCTGGATTATTCCTGTGATATTTTTTTAAACAATTGTAGCTTGCAGTAAATTAACAGTCAACGTACTCTTTGAACAGAAATATGGAGACAGAAAGTATTGCAATCTGTACAATTTGTTTCGACAATTTGTGTCAAGCGCCAAACACCCCCGTGAATGTGAACTTTACGGCGGCGGCCGCCGGAGCAGAACCGTCATCCACAACTTGTGCCTTATTGGAATGCGGGCATGTTTTCCACAAGTTTTGCGTGAACCGTTGGTTCGAAACGTAAGTCTTAATATTTCCTAAAATCCTATCGAAAACCGTTTCCACAAAATTCAAAAAATTCGTAAGAAACTACAATTTTTTTCTTTGTTTGAATTCCAGATCTGCAGTCAAGAAATGTCCGTACTGTCAGAAGATTTTTTCTCCCACACCCAAAGTCGGATTGATTCACGTGTTATTCAAGACATCATTGACCTTCAGAGATATGATGCACGACCACATATCAAATGAAATGGACGCGTAAGTGCATTCCATTTTAAATGTAACTCGGAATATTGAACATTTCATATTTTTTTCAAATTTGAATAATTTTCTACAGAGTAATTATGAAGACAGATATCAATGTGATGAAGGAAGAATGTGGTGAATTGCGTACTCGAATTACGACTTTAAAAGATGAACTCACTCCTCAACCTACTCACATATCTGCAGCTAATGTGGTAAAATTCTTTAAATATTATTATTCCATTCAAAATTTACACGACAGTTTTTTTTGCATTTAATTATTTTGTTTCCTAATTAGTGACATGTAAATTATTTCAGGTTCAAGAGTCAGCTTTGGACCTTCGTATGACTCGACCATCTCAATCCATCCGGAGATCTCCGACTAGTTTGAATCAAATCTCTAGACTTTTCACACGCATATTATTCGCTTTCGTCGCCAAAATCGGTCGCCAATAGATGACTAACATAACAAGAATGTTTGGGCCCCAGAAAAAAATGGAATCACGTGATCTGACTCGTTTATTCAATTTAAAATCGGATGATGAATGTTGACTGATTTCTGACTCATATTTATACCCATTTTGACATGTACTTACATAATTGTACTTTACTAGTGTAAAATAATTTCAACCAAATAATTTTTTGTGAAAAATAAACATAAACTCAAACTCAATCGCGGTCATGCAAATTATATTTTGTTGTACATTTTCTTATTTCATCTCTTCATACAGGGTAGTTCATAACTATTATTACCTTCCATCCGTACATGATAATCGGGAATTATCTGACAAGAGTGAGTTATACGTTTTATAGAGAATTCTATTAAATGTTTGTGTAGTTATTAAAATGTGCAGCTGAGTCACTAAAGGAATTTTGAAAAAAAAAAAATACCCGATCAGCATGCGATAATTTTGGTTTAGCTAAAATTGTGTGTGGCGCGCCGCACGTGAGATTTGCACCATGAGTGATATAATGAACTGTATTAAATCCTCTGCAAATTAATATCTCTTTTTTTTTGCAACGTCCAATTTCATGGATCGGATTAATTAAATAGTTATGAACAACCCTGTAAGAGTGGTAGTAGAAATGTGTTGTAAAATTACTCTGCACGTTGATTTCTTTCTGAACCTGCATTTTGCACTAGAAATCCGAACAGAATTTGGCATTACGTTAAGTAAAACGAAATGCTTAAATTGAAACAGTGGGAAAGACAGAGAAACAGTAATTTTCAATTAGTTAGAAGTGAGACGTTAATGCCAACGCTTATTCAGCAAAACCAGGCACACCGTGACACTCGTGTGAATGTTTTCATTGTGACAGATTCGCAAACTTGTAATTATAACAATGAATTTCTTACGACAAAAGTCAATGTGAATGTGAATCTGAGACACCGCGCATCCATGCACCGCAAAGTAATACAATACCACAATACGGCAGTTCAACAAACTGAAAACAAACAAATGAGGTGAAACTGTCGGTCGTACAAATACACAAGAATTCTTTTCAATAAATTGGAAAACTCCGCACAGTTTCCTTAAAGATGAAAGAAAAGACAGGAATATATAAACTAATTAAATTCTCTCTCACTCATCATTTACAATATTATCGTCTGTGGAAAATGACGAACACAACGACAGTCAGAATTTTGGTAAATACTTTCAAAATTGCTCATGGATTAAATTTGTTAAGTGAATTACTGTGAATATAACTATTTTTTTAAATTTTCAGGCTCAACTTATACTATTTTCAATCTTACTCGCCTCTGCACATGCAACCAAAAAGAAGAAGGGTTACAATGGGAATAAAGTTTCGGTAGGTGCCCAAAGTGCAGGTGGAGGTCACGGTGGTGGAGGTCATGGAGGTGGGGGCCATGGGGGTTACGGAGGGGGTGGACATGGAGGAGGTGGCTATGGTGGCGGGGGTCACGGGGGAGGTGGCTACGGAGGTGGTGGTCACGGGCATGGCGGGGGTGGCTACGGAGGTGGGGGTCACGGAGGAGGTGGTTATGGCGGTGGAGGTCACGGAGATGGAGGACATGGTGGGTATCACGCTCAGGGATATGGTGGTGGGGGTCATGGCGGTGGTCATGGTGGCGGTTATGGCGGTCACGGTCACGGAGGGTACGGGGACTTCTTCGGTGATGATGACAAGGGGAAGGGGAAGGGGAAAAAGAAGGGGGGTTACAGATCTAGCAGCAAGAAAGGTAACAAGGGAGGTGGTGGTTACGACGACGGGGGTGGCGGTCATGGGGACGGAAGTCACTCTGGCGGATATGACCGTTAATTAAATTCCCAACGAAAATTTAAAGTGCATGTTTTAATAGTATAGATTTTTGTACAAAAGTTAGTTCCTTTTCTAAATAAAAATGTTTATTTTGTGTTCAATTGGAGACTAAATTAATAAGTCCTTGGGGCCACATTGGTATTCGTACAGGTAGACCACTTTTAACCGTTTTGTGAAGTTAATGGTTCGATTTTATCCGACTGGCAATGTATGGTGATTCATTTAATGAGGACTTAAATGCCAGTATTACTAGTGGTACCTTCCCTGGGCCAAAAGGAAAATTACCCGAACTCTATAAAAAGTGGGCGGCGATTGTAGAACGAATGCCGAGGACGAATGCCGAGGGCGAAAAGAGCCATTCCGCAGTTTTTGTTTTATTTCTATTTCGTTTTAATGTTAATATAAATACGTTTGGCAGAGTTGACCGAAATCAATTTTGTGGGATCTCAATTCGACATATATTTGATTTATCTCCTGAAGAGTCGTCCAGGAATACGAATACGATAATTCCCTACTTTTCAACTTTGTATTTGTTTGTTCATCAGTGGAATATCAATATCACGACCGCTTTACCACATAATTGTGCCAAACTTCTCACCACGCAGATGACATGCGGAAGCAATCACTTGGTGCGGCATATGTCTTCTTGAAAATTTGATAAGTGTCAGCTCATTACTCAATTTTTTCCTTCCTATTGCGATATGAGTCATATGAGGTTTGTGGGAACAATGAAATTCTCAATAAACTGCAACAAGCGGTATATTAAAAGATCATACTACAAATGGCGGATTACAGGAAATATAAAATAATATGACCCGGAATATGAAATAGGTACTAGAATAAAATGTACAGTGAAATCTGCTAATTGTAGTTTAATTTAAAAAACAGTTAAATAAATAATTTAAAAAATTAAGCTGAACCGTTACCAGTAGAATCAGCATATCAAGAAGTGTTTAGGAAACAATTGAGCAGACACGCAGACGGACAGACAGACAGACAGTGAGTGGGATCTTAGTAGCTCTTAGCTTAGTTTACTTATGAACGAGACGGTCCGGTGGCCATTTTTTGTTATCAACGCATGAACGGAAACCAACAACCTCAATTGATACAATTTAATTTGATAAAATTGCCTCATATAAATATCCATGTCTGACCCCGACAAAACCACTTATTCCAAATTTTTCCAAAGTTAACGTCCTTTCCGTTCCTTTGTCAATCTATCTATAATGTCTAAAGCCGCCGCCGCCGCCAAAGCAGCTGCTGCCGCAGCACTTCCAGACGTAAGTTATATTGCAGAAATTCAGTGCTTGTATAATTTTATTTTTGTGCAATATTAATTAGTGTTAATTTCTTAATATTTTAGCTCTTCATCATTGAAGTAGTCATTGAAGAGATTTCAAGTAACAAAGTCCTTCAAACGTTGACGTACTCGGCTGATAAGGCGGTGAGAGTCATTGTCAGGGAACAAATCATGCTTCCGTACACAGCAAGGCTTCCAGCGATCAATCCAAAAACTTTGTACGAAGACAAAATCGCAAAAGTTACACAAGTTGCAGTCAATAAACCTGAACCACCAATCAAGGTCGGTCAACAAATGGTTGAGTTGTAAATTAATTTACAAGCTCTTTCAAAAAGAATTTCATTTTAATCTGTATAAAAATTCTAAATTTGTAATTTCTTAATTAGCGACACTTGTGTCGTGTCTTGTCTCATTGTCATCTCCATCCTATAATCAATCTGTAATTAAATAACAGACTACTCCGTTCAGTTCATTATTTGCATAAATTCATACACGATTACAACAATTTAAGTGTAAAAAAATCCTTTGAAGGGTCGCGAATGGAATGAAAAAATTTCAAAATATTAGAATTGGGGTAAATTGACGCAAATGGAAGATGTTTGGAATTGTGCTATGCCATGCCGCATACAGTGAACCATACTTTCAATTTTTTGCGCTAAATTTGATTCCATAATTCTTCATTTCAAATTTTGACCGTATTTTTGCAAGAAAATATTTATTCGGTCGGATATTTGAACTAAATAATTTTGAAAATTCCACATGGGATACAAAATATGTAATATTCACTACCTTACTTTAATTGTAAGAAATATGCGTCAAAAGTTCACATTTTCATCTCTCAACCTTAATCAAATTCGGTTGACGGTTAGATAGATTGCTCCTCCTGACCACATTTATTATCACACGATGTTAGTTCATGCTCTATTAAATTGTATGCCTTTGATAATTGAATAAAATGTTCAATAAAATGCCAAGGAGTATAATATTTTCATCGGGCTTTCTCATCCAGATACAGATCTGACGTGAGTTTAATGATAATGATGATTGATTTTACATTTTAGAAAATCTTAACGAGTGGCTTATTCTTAATACAACAAGGAAATATGAATATTCGTTCCTGTTTTTTATAAGTACGCAGAAAAAAAGTGAACCGAAAATATTTCGGAAATATTTTCTGATAATATTGATGATAGTAAGTAAAGTTGGAGTGGACGCTCTTGAAACGAATGTGGTAAGGTTCAAGCTTATTGATCCGGCATGGTCCAATCGTTCAAAGAATAAAAATTATAGTTTAGAATATTAATAAATCGCTAAATAAATGTATTTAATTATTTGTTAAGTTAAAATCCGGTAAAATTCTAAATTTCTTGCCGTGCCGTGATGAAATGCCTTCGTTTTTTATGCTCCAAACCCTTATCTCCAATTGAGTCGAGTACAGGAAACTTAATGGAAATATGAGTAAAATAACGAAATACATAAATACTGACACGAGCTCATAAATTACAAGGTAACTTCATACCTCAATTTGAGCATTCGTGCTCAATTATTTTAAATATTAACATTTATTAAATTTTGTATTCGAAGTGAGTCAATTTTCCACAAAGTAATGATTGCCCGACTAGCCCGTCCATAATCCATATAGCGTGTGGTGTAGAATCGTCAATTATTTTATGTGCTAATTTTAGTGAGTCGGAAGAAAGGTTTCTAGTAAACTAAAAAAATACGAAATGGACAAAATAATATTCGAATCAGTCGCTGACGAGAGTTCGAGACTTCAAATGATTTGCTGAAAATATTTCTGAATGATTTTATTTGTATTTAATAATTCGCAGAGAAAGTGCGGAATTCAGTTCTATCAATTTGGTTGCCGGAACTTATTCGTATTCGAGCAAATAATGAAAAATGAAATAAAGTACTTACAAATGACAAGAAGATTGAAGTGTGATACTTAAAATTTTTAAAGTACTTATTTGCATGAATGATACGAAATGGATGTGAGGTCAGAAGATGTGAATTAAAAACTTGACCATCCACTTTAATAGTGGATGGTCAAGTTTTTAATTTAGTTCATTATCTTGGACTCAGTCCATTGAAATGGAATCCGGTGACAGGGAAAATATATGAAGTTCAATCAAAATGGTACAATTTCTTCTGGCTCACACTCCTAATCAGTTTCACGATTTTTGAAGTCGTCCTCATTTTGGATTACGTGGTGGACAAAACATTCTACACATCTTTTGATATTTCCAGAAATACAGATAATTTTCACCTTATAATGAGTTTAATCTACATGGTCACGACTATTTTTCATTGGCACACAATGTACTGGAAACATGAATTTGTCCAACTAACGAATGAACTCCACTTATACTTCCAAGCGTTTTCAAGTAGGATTAAACCGAAATCTTCTGCATTTTAACAAATTAACAAATATTTTGCTGAGATGATCAACGTCCATAAGAAGACTTCAAATTAAGGCCTCCTAATTAAGGATTCATCAATGAGAACTGTCGGTTCTACATTGAACGTTGATAAATGTTGATTTGCACCTTATTCGAAGCTGGGACATATTAGCCGACTATTGATCTCCTATCTAAAGTAGTTAGCATGTGGAACAGATTGGTGCATTCAATCCATGGTGGGACACATTTGCTCACTTTGGAAGTTCCATGCTAATGTATTGGGTAGGTGGGGCAAATTGGTACATTATTTTGAAGGTGGGACATATTAGCCCACTGGAAGCTCCAGGCTGATGTACTTGTCATGTGGTCATTGTCATTCCAAAGTGGGGCATATTAGCCTGATCATTTAATTAGCTCAAGATGTTTAAGTTTGTTCTCTCTGTGGTTAATTAGTATGTCATTTCATACTAATGCATAGTAGGGTTATGGGCTTCCTCCCTCGAAGAAGTAGACAGTAAGCCACCATTTCACTCAGAATGTATAATAAGTCTCTTCTATGTTCTTTGGGATGGGAAGAATGGCGTGAAATTAATATCCGTTCTTCATCTTTCTAGACTCCATATATTTATAAAAGAACCCAAGAGAAGCATGGGAGCAGCCGTCACGGCAAATCAAGCCATCAATTTGGCGGCCGTATGTTTCGGAATGGTGGTCGTGTACATAGCAGACTGTGAAATGCATTTCGTTGGAAACCTGTTATCAACGTGCGAGCCACAGACTAAGCTACATTCCTCGATCCCTTGGATGATCTTGTTATCTTTAGTACAATTCGTTATGATGGTTTATTTGGGCTCGTCCGTTTTAATCGTAACGGCCATTGGTTCCGCAGTTGACGTTTTTGGATTAACGATTCTTCAACAAATAATGTAAGAGCCCACACGGAAGAAAAGAGACAGTAAAAATTTCATAAATAAATTTTGTGGTAATATTTCTAGGAAAATTAAGGACTTGCCATACTATGATGACCGTCCTACCAAAAAGTACAAATTTTGGTTCAAGAATTACAGATGTTGGCAATTGTTGATAACGTTCTGGAATGACTCTGTTTGTCGGCCCTTAATTCCTTACATCTATTCCTTCTATATGGGAGTCCAAATCATTCTCATGTATACTGTCATCATGTCAAGGGAGACAACTCAGAACAAAGTCACAAATGCAGTATTCCAATTAATAGTTCTTGGATGCTATTACATCACACCCTACTCTGCATCATTATTTATGGAAAAAGCAAAGGAAATTGGAGAATCAGAGAGGCGTAATTGTAAGTCCAATTATCGGAAGAAAATTTTTAAATCTTTATTTCCAATGAGATCTCCAATTGGGAATTTTGGTTATATCACTAAGTTGACTTTGTACACCATGCTCGAAACAGTATTTTCAAATACTGCCAGCCTAATTATAATGAAAAAATCATCCCAATGATATTTTTTAAATCGTCCCCGCACATGTATGTGGTCCGAAATACTTGTATTATATTTGTTTTTTAATGTATTAGCGTTAGAAGAGCAGGATAGTCATTTCGCGTTTGTAGCTTCATTTGTTTCAAATTTTAATTCAGGCACTTGCACGAGTGTACAGGGTGTTCATTATTTTATTATACTTTGAAACTTTGAGCGTCGCTGACTCAATTAAATATTTGTTGACGTCGGTGCACAATTTTTTTTTAAATTCGAAAAAAAAAATCAAGTCCAAAATTTCACAAAATAAATAAATTTCGAAATCTTAAAATATTAAAATTTCAAAAAAAAGTTTCAAAGTAGTCTGAGAGATAATAAACACCCTGTACATATATTATACGTAAATCGTAAAGTTCAAGCTTATTGATATACATATGATGCACAAATGGTCTAGGAATAAATATTATATTGAGCATTATAAATAAATCGTGCAATCGATGCATTTAATTATTTCTTAAGCTGTCCAGCAAATTCTTTTTACTTTTTGACATATAGAAATACCGTCGCACTGTATTTCCTTCACAAAATAGACAGTGCCATTACCGAATCGAGTACAGGAAACAAAATGCAATGATGGATAATAAAATAACGATATAAATAAAGGCACAATCTTATCAATTAATTGTAGACTTCATACCTAAATTTGAGCATTCGTGCTCAATTATTTTCAATATTAACATTTATTGAATTTTTTATTCGAAGCGAGTCAGTTTTGGTCCGGTAATTATTAGTAATTATTATTCGAATGATCCTTCCGCATTGCATACAGCATATAACGTGTAGAATCGTGAATTATTTTTTGTGGTAATTTTAGTTAGTCTAAGGACAAGTTTCCGGTGAAGTTATATAAGTTAATGTTTGAATCAGTCGATGTCAGTTGAAGGTTTCAACCACTGGCCGGAAATATTTCAGAATATTTTTATTTACATTTGGTAATATTTGTGGAAAAAGTGTTGAAATCAGTCCCGATAATTTTACGGATTTTAAAACAGAGGACACTCACCCGAACTTATTCATATTCGAACAAGAATGGTTAATTTCAATAACACAAATGAACAAAATATGAAATAAGATATTGAAATATTTCAAAATATTAAAAGGCAATGGATGTAAGTCCATTGATTAAAGTGGATGGTCAAGTTATCAATTCAGTTCATTATGTTGGACTCAACCCATTAAAATGGGATCCGATGATTGAAAAAATATATGAATTTCAACCAAAATGGTACAAGTTTTTGTGGCTAACACGCCTAATCAGTTTCACGATTTTTGAAGTCGTGATAACATTGGATTTCATGGTGGACAAAACATTCTACACATCTTTTGATAGCTCCAAAACTAGTGATAATTTTCACCTTGTAATGAGTCTAATTTATCTTGTCACGACCATTTTTCACTGGCACACAGTGTACTGGAAAGATGAATTAGTTCAGCTAACGAATGGACTCCACTTATACTTCACATCATTTTCAGGTATGAAAAACCAGAAACCTTAGCACTTTCAATAAATTAAAAAAATATATGGGTATTCCAAATATATATAATCGGATTTTTTTTTTATAATGTTCGTTCTCTATCTATTTTAGACTGCACGTTTGTTGAACCACCCAAGAGAAACATGGCAGCAATTTTCACTGGAAATCAAGCTATCATTATTCTAGTGGGCGTATGTTTCGGAATGGTGGTCGTGTACATGGCAGATTGTGAAATGCATTTCCTTGGTCATCTGGTCCCAATGTGCCAACCGCGGACTAGGCTCCAAGTTACTCGATCCTCTGGATGATTTCCATGGCTTTGGTACAATTCGTTATGATGGTTTATTTGGCCTCGTCAATTTTAATCGCAACGGTCATTGGTTCCGCCATTGGAATTTTTGGACTAACGATACTTCAACAAATCATGAAAAAGCCCACACGGAAAAAATGAGACAGTAAAATTTTCATAAAATAATTTTGGAGTTCCATACTATGATGACCGTCCTATCAAAAAGTACAAGTTTTGGTTCAAGAATTACAGATGTTGGCAATTGTTGATATGCTTGTCGGCCCTTAATTCCTTACATCTATTCCTTTTATATGGGAGTCAAAATCATTCTTCTGTATACTCTCATAATGTCAATGGAAACTGCTCAGGACAAGATCATAAATGGAGTATTTCAATTAGTAGTTGTTGGGTGCTATCCCTACTCGGCTTCATTATTCATGGAAACAGCAAAGGAACTCGTCGAGTCAGAGACGCGTGATTGCAGGTCCAACTATAGGAAGAAAATTTTCAAATCTCTCTTCCCAACGAGATATCCAATTGCGAATTTTGGTTACATCAATAAGTTGACATTGTACACCATGCTTGAAACAGTATTTTCAAATACGACCGACCTAATTATAATGAAAAAGTCAATCCAATGACAATTTTGCGTCCTTGCATAATCGATCTTGAAATTCGGAATGTCCATCCCTCCGTAACTGTCCGCTTTGCCACACGACATCATGGAATAATTAAAACGTCAAAGACACCACAACGAATCTCATATTGTTGTGAATCCAAACACAGCAAAAAAAAAAACGTTCAGTGTGAGAATTGAAAATTATGTTTGCTGACATGGACATTTCAGAAGCGCTTTCAAGTGTTCAATTCGCGTGGTATCCCTTGTTGGGGGATCGGGACAAAATCGTTAATTTATAGTAGAAGAAAACCTTGAGACGAGTTTATTACTATTATAAAAGAATGTACTCTGAGCTCAAATGCTCAAATATACCAAATACTAATATTAATTATTTCACATTTATTCTCCATCGCAATTAAACTCCACAAACTCAGCGAAGTGACACGAAGATACTTCTTTAATTATTCTCGAGACTTATTCGAGTTATTCCAAGGAAGTAATGAAATTTTATTTCCAGCCATAAAATTCACCAACATATTTATGTCCGAATCAGCCGATCAGCCGCCGACGAAAATTCATGTTTCTAATTCATATTCAGAATAATCTACTTAGAACGGCAAAAGTAGGAAAAAAAATACACTCAAGTGTTCAGAAAAGACTCTGCAGTTGATCGCTCCCCTAGGTTGTGCGATGAAATTCAGTTATAACACACTCTTTTGAAAATTGTGGACAATCGTCTACTCTT
>JAQFYE010003158.1:0-16021 GCA_034694305.1 Protaphorura glebata
CAATATCAGTGTAGATAATAAAAGAACCCAGGTTGGTAAAGTCGAGCCTTGTGATTTACTAGTCACCAAATAACTTTACACAACTTTACGCCATACTTGGTCTGTTTGCTCACACCGGAAGTATAATTTGGACAATCATGTTTATCAATTTCAACAAGGTGCCGGACTACGGCTCTCAATTATCAATGGGGTAGGGTTGGGGTCAGCCTCTTTCATCCATTCATGTCATCATCACCCACTTTGATAATTTCTTCTGAAATTGCATTTTCTGTCTTTAATATTTATTTCCAACGTTCATAATAAATATAAGAGTGAATACGAAGTGCCTAATAAAAAGCTCCTAGGATTTTATATTATAATTATTATATAAAATGGTTTACCAGGTTGGATACCTGCGAGCCACCTAGAAGAATAATTAATGCCGAGCGACAGCGAAGGTCTTCCAGTGCTCACAGTATACAACATGCGTAGTTGCGGGATACCTTGGGGTGTTGATATAGGAAGCACCATTGAAAAGTTTAGTTCGTTTGCTTATCTTTATCAAGAGTTTTTCTTCATTCGTACTGATTTGCATTTGTGCAATTAGAGCAGTGGTCAATTAATTCGTCCACTGTAAGACCTTGTCCGGTTGAATCTAAAGCGAATGGTCGCTCTAAAAATTAAACTCTGACTCCCGAAATCATAAAACAATAAATTACAACTTGCAAAAGATAAACCAGAAATAAATAATCGTAGAAGACAAATTATAAACTACAAATTATAGAAAACAAACCATAATCAACAAATCGTGAAACGCAAACTATAAACTACGATTTCTCGAAGGCAAAGCAAAAACGACAATTCGCTATAGAAGAACTATCGACTAGAAATTGTAGAAGAGAAATCATAACCAACAAATAGTGAAAGACAAAATAAAAACAACGAATTGTAGAAAACAAACTATAAACAACAATTTGTAGAAGGAAAACTATCGAATTGAAATTGTGGAAGAGAAATCAAACAAAAAATTAGAAATGACAAACTACAAACTACAGATTGTAAAAGAAAAATCATAAAGAACTCGTAAATGACAAACCATAAACTACAATTGTAGAAGAGAAGCCATATTCATCAAATTGGGAAAGGTAAACTTAAATTTAAGTGAAAAGTATACGATATCTTAATAGTCCCCGTGATGATTTAGATACTATTGAATTGTTGAATGTATCTCCCTTTTGTTACAGCCCGTCGTCACAATCTGCGGGCACACGTATTTTGTACACTGCATTACTGTGCACTACAAGACAACGACCAGATGTCATCCGTGCCAACACCCATCTGGGAATATTGGAACCAAAGCGTTGAAGTTGCATATTTCAGAGAGAAAATCTATAGCGCGTCCTCCAGAAAAATTCGGGACGTAAGAAGTAATATTCTCGCTAAGCGAGCACTGGAAGTTATCAGCTTGTACCTATGGTTAAGCTTATAGTAGAGCTCGACAACTATACCTGCACGGGAATTCTGCGGATAATCCTGTATACTCTCCAGGGAACTACGACGATGGTGATTTGTCTATGACTACAATTGATATCTCCCACCTCGAAGAATTTCAAGCCATCGAGATTGATGGCTTGAACTTACCCGCTTGATATTTCCACAATGTGCTATTGGTAGGATTTGAGTTATTGCACTTGTGCAGCCGGAAAGAAAATTTTGATTTAAATTGTATTTAGAGGTATTGTAAGTCGGTATTGCTGGAGATAAAACTACTTTCCAGAACATTTCGGACAAATTCTATACATACATGCGAGTCGTTTCGTGTTGAAGTCATTCTTATGAAATGCATTTTGTGTAGCATTGACAGCTGTCTTGTTCATCCGTCATTGTGTGAGCTTTCTTTACGGGCGGGCACCACTTTCCGGTTTAGAAGTGCGTCTGCTCATCTATCGACATGGGTATACGTATACGCATGGCTCATCTATACAAAATTAAATAATCCTTCGTTGAACTGCATTGATTGTAACTGCACAGAGATCGATGGCTTTCAATTCGGAAGAATTTTGAATGTTTTTCTTTGCGGACCCAGAAGGTCAGAATTACATTTCGGTTGTGAATGTGTTCTACGACCCTACATTACTGCTCGGCTTAAGGTGAAGAGAGAATGAGAGAATATCGAGACTTCAGGTATGATGAGATACGGACAGGTCGGATTAACGCAGATAAAGATAGGGACAAAGATGGAACAAGTGGAAGTTTTGCTTTAAAGAATAACAAATAAAGTAATTCCATATCGGCTAGTGAGTGAGGATCTCTAATGTTCATAATGTGAAGCATGGGAGCATTATTTATGTCTCATTGAATCCCGTAGCGAGTCCTCTCTTATCCTTACATTCATACCATTATGTGATAAATATTATACGGAAGAAAAGGTCCCACAGCAAATTATCCTCTCAAATGTACATACAAAAACAACTAGGATTTCTAGATAAGTTAATGGAGAAGAATAATAGGGAAGAAGACGGCGTTCCGTTAGTCAGTCAGAGATACTCATAATTCAAAGGAAGCCAAGGAGAGGATTGCGTCTGGACAAATACTCTGGAGAACTGTAGTGCGTGAATTGTACGACAGGGTCCGAAATGTACTCGCGCTCTACGGTTAGTATTTTCAGAACTTGCGAGTACTGAATGCTAGGTTTCTAACCGGTCGAACGAATATCTGGCCTTAAAACCATCACGGACTTTAATTTCGGACAGGTATGGACGTAGAAATTCAGACGTTTGGTAAACCAAACGGTACACAGAACACTGGTATATTATTTGACCGAATATTATCTGGATATATGGCTAAAGAATGAACCGAATATTAATATTAATATGTACAATTTTGGGCAAATATTATTGTTTGTTTACTTAACATCAAAGTTTTCAGTTCCGGAAACGGGGTTAATCTCCGCTTATTGACCGCCACAAAACAGGGACGGAGAATACAGTTGTTAACCCAGCGGTGAACCAAAATAATTTGGTTGACAATATCGTTGTTGCAAATTTATTTCAAATTTCAAGGTATCGTTTGGAATAATCGGTGGTAAACGTTGCTGTATCGTATCAATATTTAACAGAAAGGATAGGTCATCATTCAGTGAGCAATAATATTTTGGTGGATAATCGATGCCCACCTTTACATAATGCCAGCAGAAAATGTATATTTTTAATTTTGTACAATTACCGGTTCCGGAATAATCCATTCGTAGAACACCAACCCATATTTTCTACCCTGTACAATATAGCGAATAGTTAGAGCCAACTAGTTTGTTCTTAGGTTCTCCTGCCTTCATGAAAGACAGACTGAGTTGCGAGTAGAATGAAGAATGTGCTGTGCCGGGCACCTATTTAATTTTTACTTGCCAACACATTTTCTCTGAGGAATTTTCTTTCAATTTCCCACTTAGAGGACGACCGATCTTACGCTACGTGATTTTTAGACATTGTTTTCCGGGAGAAAAGTTAGAGAGAACGGAAAAGAGTTACGGGTTTCCCGGAAGTCCGGCAACGAGTCAGAACTATACGGAACGGAAGTTTGTGTCTCAAAGTCCAACTTTCATCTAATCCATTATTTAGACCGGTTGGACCTGGACCAAAGACGATCTACTTTTCTTGGAAAAACCGAAAACTAAAAAGTTTCAGGAGAGTTTCAGGGTTCGCCAGTTAGTTAGTTCATCAAATCGAAATTAAAGTGAGACATTCCAACTGAGACCTTTCGTGCATACACCGAACCTCTACAATAATATAATGCTAATCATAAAATAAACTAAAGGCTATCCATGTGATGAAACTTGTTCAAGTACGTAGAACCGCCGTTACAATAAGTGTATCACAGATAACATATTGCAGACCGTCACTAGAAACTTTAAATTACATATTACTGTTTAGTCTATTTAGTCCAAGCACTCACTGCGTAGAAAGATATTTTAAAATAACCAATTCTGACTCCATTGTCTTGCTGGACGTCCCGTTGAAGCCCGTGATAGTGACCGTAGGGATTAGAAGAGTCGTCAGGAAGAATCGTATATTGGCATATATTGGCATCACTTCAATTTTGTCATGAGCCCAAATGCGTAGCAAAACGGAATGAATAATTCTTGGCTCCAAGTCTTAAAAAGTAAACATTCCGTGACCTGAAATTGTTTAAATTGAAATATCGAAGCTTAGTTGTGTTTGATTCTGCCTTCGTACACCTATACGCATGCTTGAGTAGCTAAGAGTTTAACAATTGCGCATTTGAGTAATGAATGGAATCGAATTGATTGAAATTGAAAGTCATGGTCGAGTGAGGAATTCGTAACGTTTAATGGATCAGGGTCAACTGAAGAATGAAAGTTTTTTCATTTTCACGAGGACGAGTTGATAATTTGCCAGCCGCAGACGGGCTCAATTTGTAATGTCAGTTACTGGATTCGCCGATCTCGCAGTTCATCGATAGATTGTCAAATTGTTAAAGCTCATTCAACTTCAAGAATAAACAGGACAAATATCTTCTTTAAACTGAAACTCTTACGGAACAATTCCACATCGGATAACATTTCTCAAATGGAAAGATTTAAATTACCCAGTGGCCAGTATTTCTCCAATGGACGATCCTAAGTTTCAGGCAGTCAATGTGCCCGGGTTGATTACGAAATTGATGATACTCCTGGCGAAGGGGACGATGACGACCTCGCCAAAGTCTCTGCCCCTGGGCGAGACGAAGGTGGGGTGCCGGAAGGTGGCAGTAGCATGGTCTCCGGCAAGTCCGTCGTAATTTTAGTGGCAACGGCGTACGCCCTGAAAACGAAGTACGCGGCAACACTAACCAGAGCAATCACACCCAAGAATATCCCAAGCCCTAACGATTCCCACGTGTACAATGAGGCTGAAGATGTGGAAACGGAGTCCTCAGGGTCGACGGATATCATTGTGGTTGTGGTGTTGGGTAGTGGTGGCGTACAATTCCATTTCGGTTAATCTTCGGAGGACCACCATGACGCACACTTGTCCCCTAATGCACAATATGCTGATATGCATTCTGTGCAATTTTCTAAATTCCTGCACACCGCTGGCATATTTTTCAGTGGACACGGTCGGACAATCACTGGACACAGAGTTTAATCGCTTCTGCTCTACAAGTCACATTTGCAGATTGTCCATCTCCATCCCATTACCGAGCTTCATTGGTTTAGTACGTATGCAAGGACAGGTGTAGTCATGGGTTAGGTGACCGTCTACGACAAAACATAGAAATCCATAATAAATCAGTACATTTTCACAGCCTCACATTAGCCATACCGTCATACATGTACGCACAAATACTCTAGTGTCTTACAGAACTGTAAGACAGCTAACGAAAACAAATTGTTTTCCGAATGTGGTAAACAGATTTGGCAAAGTTTGATCGTTAGATGTTAGTATTCAAATTATTTGACCCAACTTCTCTTAAATTAATATCGTCCGATATGCACGTAAATATTTTATGCAATGTAACAAAAAGTTAGATGTAAGGAGGTATGATGCAATGTTAAATCATTCCCCGGAACTCTTCAATGTCATCTGTCGAAAACATTATGCTTGTATCGAATCGAAGAATTCCCTTTATAAGTGGTACATGAACGTACGCCACTCTGACAAACGAGACCAATTCAGAGCTCAGTCTAACGTGTGATTCGCTCAACGCAGCTCCTGTCGAACTGTCTGTCGGAATGCAAATTGGGCAAACACTTTAGTCTGTCACTACTCACTACTTCTTTCCTCGCAAAAAAACTTGTCACGGTTTCCATTTCAATTTTGTATGTTTGAATTGTGCTATCTTGTCCTTTCCAACCAATTTTGGAATAGTGTCATCCAACATAATCCGGGCAAAAAAAATTTCAGTACACAGAAATTCTCGACTGAAAGTCTTGATAACCGATACCACGAACAAGGACAAAATCTTGATAACTAAAACTTCTAAAAATTCTGGAACCTATGAATATACCAACAAAAATATATTTTTGACCAAATAGCGCTGCAATACAGTACTTTCGTTCTGGAATAAAAACTTGGGGTTCCAGCCTGACTTTTTAGAAAAAAAATCTAATACATTAGGCAGTGCGGAGAAAGGGTGTAAAGGCACGCATTGTGTTTATTTTGCCCGAATTCTGTATTTATTTCCTTCCAAGTCATCCAGCCCTCATGTGCTCAATAATTTACACTCCCCCCTCCATTCAACTTCTTAAGCTCTCAATTTCCTCCTGCACTTCTTGAAGTGTAAACCCTTTTTGTTTGGCGTACGAAAAATGGTTCCAAACGGTAAAAATATTCAAATGTTATGATTTTGAGAAGTCAAAGTAATGAATATTTTTGGAACACTACTCATACGAAGTGTATTATTTGCTGAAGTAAGCATCAATTTTTATTCTGTATCCTAAGTCTCACACTCGCACTCGGTCTGGTATTACACAACACGCATTATCACGTGTCTGTTTCCTGAAGGCGGAATTTCTTAAGCTTTCCCCCTCCGTATTATCGCAATTGCTGAGAAGAAATGATTCTCAAGAGATGACAATTCTACAACACATCTTGGTGACAAATGTTTGCATTATTTTTTGAATATTAACATTTAACAACGCATTGTGAAATTGTACATGATAGTCCAACACTGTGGAACAGTTTTGACGGTGTCAGGTTTGATAAAGATTTAAAGATATGAAGTTTGTAGTTTAACAAAATGTGTACTTAATTTCACTTTTATTTGTGAAATAAATTTCTGTTCGTTACCGAAATTCCGAAAACCTAAGAGCAAGAACACCGCACAGTCCTTATCGCAGAAGGTATGCTTTGGATTTCGTTGGAATCTTCATACGCTGTTACGCTGTAGCAACTGACCTCCTGAACAACTTTTTTGAAGGCCCACCCTGAAATGTCTGTCTGTTCGGCCGCTCGAAATACATTGACCAATACACTTCCTGGCGTCATAAATGCGATACATATTTATGGCTACACGGAATGCATGTATGGCCCGCATATTTCTAAAAGCCGGACTTATCGGTGTTAGCCCTTCACAATAGTTGTCCTGGACGACAATAGATAAAATATATAAAAAATGCAGGCAAATCCAGCCTCCCACTTTTTACTGTAAGGATCATGCGGTGTCCTCTCCGCCGATCTTCTTTCTCACTATAATTTCTGTATATAAGAAATTGTCGTACATTTAAAAATTCACACTTACCACTTATTGCGTCTACGACGTCAACCAAAAATAAATGTTTGGTTGCAGTAGAGTGCTGAGTACCCACGTTGTTGCTCTACTTTCGACTTTCACTACTCCTTTCACCTTTCTAATATTGGTCGCTTCCGATTGTGTTGGCTTTGATGTTCCGTATTTTTCGGAAAGTAATTTCAAAATCGGTAAAGAAAATTTAGTTATTAATTTCAATGAAACATGTTTTGTAAAACATTTCGTAATAAAGCCAATCTTGGTAAGCGGACGTGGATAACTCCGGCCGTCGACAAGCGAGCACACTTAGGTTAACTGAAGATGTGGTGAAATGGTATGGACTATGGACGATCTTCTCTATGTTAATCTTGCTTGTTATCTGTGACCTCTTAACTTTACTGAGAGCACTGAATGGCTAATCTTGTGAGATGATTCATGTCACTTCACTTATTTATAAAACACACAGCTGCAGAGCTGCTCCTGTTGGTACATTGCGTGCTTACGGTAGTATTATCTCCGATTGCGTGGAGACACTTGCTTGACACTTTTGACCTATAGGTCCAAACTTATCTAAACACTATTCAGAATAAAAAGGCTTCCTATTCTTTAAAGTCACTTGCCAACCAATATGAATATAATTTTCTTTATTACAAAACAGAATTTCGACTTTTCTCCTTTGGAATATTCTTAGTTTATATCTACCCATGTTTTTTCTACTGGAACTATCGTCTTACGAGAAACGTCAGCAGGTTTGACCCTGCAATGCAGAAAGTGATCATTTTGGATGGAATTTCTGCATATTATTTTCAATTTACATGAACTATTGAGTGATTAAAAAAATAGATTCAAAACGCAACAGTCGATTCGAAAGATCTTTGCAACAAATTTCCGTAAGCGATGATGAAATGAACTAAAGCTAGCCAACAACACGATTTTACTCGGACTCGTGGTATTATTGGCTCATGTCCAACTCTGGAATCTTTATCCCATGACTTCCATTCCATTCCATGCTTTTCATTTGTCAACAACTTTTGTTTTCATTCAGGAGTGCTATTGAAAAGCCAGTGATATATCTATCTCACTATTTTATCTTGATGAATGTTCATGTGGTTTATGGAAGATTTGTGCTCACAAGGAAACAATTTCATGCAAAATACAGATTTACTTCGGAATGAACCGGAGGGTTTCCTCAGCACTTTCACTGATTTTCCTTTCCCATTAAGTAATATTGGTAAGCTCACAGATAGACATTTTTTAAAAGATCACCCCAACTCCCAAGTACAGAATATGGAAACCTCCAGAATACCAGAAAATACTGAAGTATACAGTTTTAAACAATAATATTCCTGACCAAGACGCTAGAAATGACGAGTCCTGAACGTTTCTGCCTGATTTGAGTTTGACATTTGAAAGAGATTCCTTGTTAGTACTTCAATGCGCTGTATGTTGCATCAACCATCCCCCTGAATTCGAAGTCGTAAATAACTTTGTCGTTGCATTGCATTGCAGTTTTGTACATCCAAAGTATATCGTAAAATACGCGTATAAAGTTAGTATAGAAAAACTGAGTTCTACAAGTGACTTATTTATCATGTGCTTGGGCCATAACTTACCAGAGAATGTCACATTTATCTATCAACCTTGTATTCAACAAAAAGTTAATTCTCATTAAGTATATAAAGTTTTTTTATATGAGCATCCAATCCTCGGGGAAAAATAAAATGCGAAATAAATAAAACACAGTTGATACTTAAGTAAGTTGCCAATTTTACGATGGTAGAAGGACCTTACCACTTCGCCAATTATTTTGGGCATTGAATATTTTTCAATAAATACAAAATCTTTCAATAAAACTTTGCAATTTTGTGCATGGTCTGAAATGTTGAAATTCAGTCCTCTTACGTCTCTTGAAATATGGCCTGATTTGGACACACGAGACGTCATGAACATGGACCACCTGCCATTTCACATTACAAAAGTGTGCTAACTATCTCGTTAGCCAATAATTAAAATAGTCCAATTAATTCTGTGTCAGTCACTCAATTGTCTGAAAATGTTTCACTAAAATCCTTCCGTGTCTGACAGTCACCATTTCATACGAAAAATAGTAATTTCCGTATCCGCGCGTACGCAAAAACCCTTTGAAATTAGCATGATGGGATTTATTTGCAGAATTACAATGGAACGGATCGATTCCTGGCGCCACAAACATGTCCTACATTTCTTTATGACAGGGCGGAAATAACCGATCTTGGACTAGAAATTAGTGAAAGAAAAGAAATGAGAGAAAATGAAAATGTCTGTTGGAGAAAGGAATGCATTAGATTCTATTTCACCATGTTTGAATAGAAGAGATAATGATAATGGGCATCATTATTATATTACCTCTACCACACCCAGTATATAATGAAGAAAATTCCATACTACTATACTTTATTTAGTTTTCAGTAAATACGTACCATCCCGAGAATTCCAGTTCTATTTTCTATTCAACTTTGCTCTAATGTAACGCATCGGCTCGGGATAGTTAGGATTGAGGATAACCCACTGCCTGTTACGAATGATATGAACTAATTCTGAAGAGAATCGTTGAAAATTTCTTGTTCTGTCTACAGGGTAGGTCATAACCTGTGAAACCACTTAGAACAAGAGTCTGAGAATTCAAATTGTGAGAATGATGGGTTCAACTAACAAGAGAGAGATTCTTGAAAATCTGATGCGCGCAGCGGCAATGACTGCCAATTTTTTTTATTCCTGGGTATTATATTCGAGATATCTTTCCCGGTGGTGAGACTTGATTAACAGAAATTGAAACACATTTTATGACATCATTGTGCAAAATCGAGAATTCATATTCCATACGGGTTGCCAATGAAACATATTAGTTTTTAAAATGCATGTTTGGCTCGGTAACAACTGAATTCAAATATGCCTGAAACTGAACGCATAAGTATTTCTACTCAAGAGATTCCATCGGATTTCGAAATTCAGGGTCACACTTGAACAGGAAGATCTTGCGTGAAAGAGTAAGTACATTTTACTTCTTTATTGACGAGGTCGTGGGGCACCTTTTCCAATATTTGAAAAGTGTGAGATTTCACAATGAATTCTGGGCGGCACTCGCAGTGCTAGTAACCGTGAAAATTGTGCAAGCATAAACTCCTGTACGAAATAATCGATTTTGGAATTCGGAGGTCCCAGAGTTTGTGATTTATTTGAATTCAAGCGATTGATGCTTGTTGCATGTAATCCTTATTCCTTACATGGGGAGGGTAAATTCAGTCGAGCGGCCACTATCTAATTATGACTATGACCTTACCATTTCCGAACTTAATTTTTTTGAAACCCATCTAGTGTCAGACCGTGACGTTACGAAAGCTGATGGGCCTCCTCCAGTCGAAAAAGCGTCCGTTACCGAAGTTCCACCTGTCCCTGTGGACAACGATCCACCCAATGAACCTGGCGAAGATGGACCTGAACGCCGACCAGTGGATGGATTGAACGATAGCTATGGACATCGGAAAAATTCTTTGATCTATGGCCGTGAATCTGAGATGTGGATTAAACGTCCTTCTTTTTTTGAAACTGATTTTTGGGTTTGTACCGGGATGATCGCACTTATTGGAGTCATCTTTATCGTCGGAATTATTATCATCTACATCTTTGGTACTCAGAAAGTCTATGGACTCCGTCGTGACTGTTATTTGGATGGAGGCGCAAAGAAAATTTGTCAGGTAAACTTTAAATAGGGAAGATTTAAAGAAAATCAGAATTTTATTCTACGAGGAATCAGTCCAAAAAATTCAGACAAATTGACTGTTTTCTGAATGAAATTAATAACTTACGAGCTTGGATAAAAATGTCACAAATTTATATGTGATCTAAATAAATAAATTTTGAAGTACACGAATTTTTTAATCAAAATTATTTATTATTTTCTAAATTAAAGTATTTGATTTTGTATTTGCTACTAAAATAGGAAGAATACAAAATTTTGAACTTATAACACAATATTTAATTTCTGGAGTTATTTCTCATTAGTTCTCAAATAGAACATAAATTTCGACAGTTTGGAAACTATTTGACGTCTTACTATAAATAAATGATGACTTAATTAGCAAGTATATTAATTGCTCAACTTGACCAAGTACGTAGACAATTTTTGGCTTCAAGAACGAAATTCTTGACATTCACATGTGTATTATCTAATTGTTTCTCCATTGCAATCCTAGCCTCAATGCTAACAGAGTCCTGAGTCTTCTTGATAAATTTTTCTATCGTTACATCAAGATTTGAATACAAATCAAAGATAAATTGAATATCAGACAAAATATTTAGTGGGAACAATCTAACCGTTGAATTTCCATTAAGCCGCCCTGTCTTGTAAATATATTCCGAGAGTTCTTCTAATGTTGGGAATTTTTTAAGGACATTGGTCGCATCTACATAGCTCTTACAAACTGAAAGAACTCTTCGCTGGTCAATCTCTACGATAGGCTGTCCAATTACAATACTCCCATCTGAGTCCAAATTAATATCTGTAAGATTAGCGCGTAGTTGCTTGTAATATGGAATAAGTTCATTTTTGCCCTGGGTGACAACAAAATATGGACGATAGGTGTCTGGGGACAGCTTGATGTCAACTTGATCCTTAGATTGGTATGAAACTAATACAACTGAGCTCAGGTCAACTTTTCCGGCGTAATCGAATGGGATAACCGAATTCTTGTGATGGTAATTGAGAAGATTCAAATATTTCAGAGCAGTTTTGTCCTTGACATTGTATGTCAGAAATTTGTTTTTGGCTTCGAATGCCATTTCTAGCAAGAAATATCGCTTCTCAATCTCTTGTGGGATTTGTTTGAGCTTGGACATAATCGCAAAGGACTTCGCACGGGATAAAACAAATTCTCTGTCAATATCGTCATATCCAAAATATTCCAAAATTTCCAGGAAGTATTTAGTGACAGGATAATATTGTCTTAATTTTTCTTGGAGGAAAAGCGTTTGGTCCTCGCCAAAAAGTACAGAAGAGCCTTCGGTACAATAGAAACAAGCAATTGGGAGGTCGACAATTTCCTTAGGATCCAATGGGAGACTAGAAAATCCTAATTTGACTTTAGCATTGGCCAATCGTCGAAATGCGTAATTCTTGAGCTGGGTGACAATATCAGCTTGAATCCACTTCTTGCCTTCGGCATGCTTCCAAATTTTGTAATACCAGAGGGCGATATTAGTATTGACTTTCTTTCCACGGAAAAACGTTTGAATAAGAACATAATCATTCCATCGATCTGCTGCTTCGGAAAAAATTAAACCGCCATAAACTGGTTGATTTGTCATTGGATTAACAATCGATCCATACCCATTCTCACAAAGAGATTTGAATGTTTCGATAGTGTAAACGTGTCCAATACATTCATCGATTTTGGCCAGGAATGGGCAGTCCATGATTGTTCTAAACTTTGAGAAATTCCCATTCTCCCAATATTTTTCAATCAAATCAGTGATAGTTAAGAGCAAAATTGGAGCTGTGTGTTCATCTTCAAGGGTCACAGCGTCATAGAAATTACAAGGTTCGGCATCATACAAACTAGAAATCTCTGGTTCAACTTCAACTGCAATGGTTTCCATTTTATCCTGCTTGACCTCCATTTTAAGACATGAAAAGTCATATGACTTGTGTTTGTTATGGATGTAATTGATGAGTGTGGAAATGCTGCCGTCTATTTTAGTTGACATGGACTTGAGTGCAGGGGTCACCAATGTACGGTAGAATGTGCAGGTTTTTAGTACTGCCAGAATATCGGATTTATTTTTTGATGAAAATACAGGATATTTTTTATCCACATGAGTCTCGTTGTTGTCTTGAGCCAATTCAGCCAATAATCGCTTGCGCAGTGCTGACAATTTCTCAACTTCTTGGAGACTGTCCAAATCTGACCCCATGAACTTGGCCTGGATAAAGTCACTGAGTCCGTCCCATTGCGCATCGAAATTTTCTAGCGTGATTCCATCATAATTGTATGGCACCGAAGTATTCACGGATTTCAAGAGTTGATCATCATGAAAAATATTAAGTTCAGCTCCACGGAAGAAACTGGCGCCGACGGACATGTTCAATTTTCTTTTGTTAATTACGATGAAATTGATTTTGCTGTATTTGACTTGTTCATTGAGTCGGGCACACTTCATTAACTCAGGTTGGTCAATTTCTCCATCCGTGATTAACCACAATTCGATAGTTTCAGCAGAAACGTTTTTTAGAATCCATTCTACAATTGATGACGGGGCAGTCCCACCTTGTCCCTGTTTCTTCGTGGAAATGTTAATTAGATCGCCGTATTTCATTTCACTACACGAATCGTTCCAACGCAAATATATTTTCTTGTCTTCATCAGAATCCAATTTTTGGCAAGAGAATTTCTGAAGGTATTTCGCTCCATGGCTATGGTAGTGGGGCATACTATCAGTTGACCCCGAATAATCCCACGCCAATATTTTGATCACCATTTTGAATCCTAATAATAAAATGAAATACAATTTTTAAACATTTTCCGTGTCGTTCACCAATTCATGTTATCCTCACGGACAGTGCTTTAAAAACATGGTCTCATATGCTAACTCTGCGAGACTAGGCAGAGCAGTTTCTACTGTTGACGCTAAACCGGTAGCTCAAAAATGGCACGTAAAGACACGTACTAATATGGTGTGAAATTTTGACCGGCTATAAGGGACGGTTTAGATTTTCGGTCGTTACCAATGGTTTTCAGTAGAGTAGCACAGGGCCGGACTGGCGGCGTCAACATTAGTAGCATGGGGCGGGGGGCCCCTTACCTGACTTACCTCCATGCCCCTAATGTTAAATTTCTCAGGGCGCAGGTGGCAAACGCCGCATCGCCACAATGGCCAGTCCGGGCTTGGAGTAGCAGATAGTTTCAAAGGTTTCATTCGAATTTTGGACTCCATGATGGGTAAAGCTGAATTCTTTGAGGACAAGAGCCAAGTGGCATGTAAAACATTAAATATTTTGTGAGCTTGAATCATTATATCGATAGGTTAACTGAATTTGCTAGAAATTATAAAATCAGAAATTATTTCCGATAATTGGGAAAGTCGAAGTAAATTACAGGTGACGCAAATTCCTCAGAGGTTATAACTCAGAATTTAACGGAGGTCAGCAGTCGTAATAGAGCCGTACGAGCGAGGTCTTATCATTTCGGCATGTAGAGGGTTCAATCCCTAGCGTGGACAATGTATCATGGCAACTTTGAACAATGTTCCTCCAATTCACATTTTCCGTACTAAACGGGTGTCTAGTGTCTACCCTAGGCCAAGCAGAAAGCAACCAAATTTCTATCGAAAAAGTATGTTTTTAGGGACGCGCTAACCTACGGTGAGTGTCAACTAAGTGTATAAGTAATCACCAAAATAAACCACACGATTTTTTAATTAAAAGTCGTAAGGAATAAGATATAAGTATTGCACAGACTCACCTTTAATTATGTGCTTTTTTGCAAAGAAAATTCCCAAGGCCGCTTCACTCGTTCACTTATATTTTATGTAAAGGTTTAACAGGTGCAAAAAATTATTAAGCACTAACGCCAGTCGGCTGCTCCAAACTAATGTTCAGGTTCTTCCACAGTTCTTTTATAACTGCATGAAGAACGTCGATAGCCAGTGTGAAGTGTATGCGCTTGTACCGCAGTAACAAATGTCCATATTGCGTCAGGTCAGTTTATTTCTTACTTCGGTGCGGCACTTGAACGTTTCATACGAAACTTTGGCAATGTAAGCTAATGATTTCACAAGAAAGTTGTCTACAGTCGCAGTCGTCGTTTCTATTTCGTTGCAAGTAACTACATTCTGACAGAATACTTAATCGGTAGCTGGAATTGAGATAATTATTGCTATGCAGGTTGAATGAAACGTACTAAAACGTATTAGTTTCGAAACATTTTTATTTCTAGCACTCCTGAGGCTTATCATTCATAACCTTATCGTGTACTACGAACAAAAGTTTACACTTGAAAACGGGCATGCACACATTCAGATCCAGAGTCATGGTCAGAGAATTGATTGAATGAATTAAATATTGACTTTGTCATGGCCAGGTTTAGAATTTATTCGTGAAACATCAGAAATTCGTTGTGGAGTACATTATCCGTACATCAAAAGAACATATCGACATGACACTGGATTGTATGAAAATATTCGGGCTACCAATTTAATCATTTAAATTGTATCTCCGAATTGAATAAGATATTTTCTATTTTAATTGAATTACAATATACATGGGCGATTTCACTTGCATATTTCAAATTCGTGTTTTCATTTCGTTTTCACGATTTATGAAAAAGATATTTCTACAAATCTAAATATCGAAGTAATTAAGCTTAGGAGGAAATATTTTATGGTATAATCAGAGTTGCTTTCCGAGAAGCTCTTTAAAAACAGAAACTACTTTCCTTAATCGATTACGATTGGTTATGATATCGGCTTGTCAGTTCAATATAATTACTTAGTTCTAAAATATTAGAGTCTTTAATACGTTTAAGCAAACCAGGAATTTTTACGAAGTATATTTCAAAAATTTAAAAAAAATTATATTAATAGGATGTGAACATCGTTTGGTGAGTTGGGTCGAATTTGTCCAACGTGGATTAGTCGGTGATTCTTGGACCGAAAACATGTAACAAACTTGCTGTCTTTTTGCTCTCAAGATTCAAAGTTTGCATCCAGAGTACATGAAAGGAGAATGGGTAAGGAGATAGCCCGTAAGGGTGATTTTTCACCAATTCAAATTTATCTCAAG
>JAQFYE010003159.1:0-16016 GCA_034694305.1 Protaphorura glebata
GCTACAACGCCAAAACCTGACTGTAAGAATCGCTTTTTGAATTACTTTCCGAAGGGATTGTTGTAAATTTTGGGTTTTTTGAAATATGCTCCTAATTTAAATCAATTACAAGAATCAGTCAC
The DNA here is from genome assembly GCA_034694305.1 of Protaphorura glebata. NCBI lineage: Eukaryota > Metazoa > Arthropoda > Collembola > Poduromorpha > Onychiuridae > Protaphorura > Protaphorura glebata. The sequence continues at coordinate 123 of JAQFYE010003159.1, forward strand.
CAATATGGTACTCGCGATATGTTTAAATTAGCCTTATTTGTTATCGATATCCTGCGGCGATCGTAATTGTTTTTCTCAAACAGTGGTACATGTGTTATGCATGGTGGCAGGTATCGTTATCTGGTTCTATCTAAATGTTCGTGGAATGTAAGACCATCAATTAGCAAAACTGTATCCTTTTAAGGTACGGTCGAATGCAGCTTTACGGATTATGGTTACCATTGGCACGCATGCGCAGGACAAAATGCAACAAGGAAATGTCTTGGGAATACAAATGGAACAATGTTCTGGAAATGTGGATCCGGAGGAGAATTCATTGGGAAACAAGACTACAGTAATTGCAGTGCACCATGGATTGACGATTTGAAAGACCAACTTTGCAAGGTACAGTAGTATTACTAATAATTTGTAATCCTCCACAACTCGGGAAAATGTGAGATATACAATTTATGACGTTTAGGAATCCGACTTAGACTTCGATCGAGCAGACGAATTTCTAAAATTTATTGAAAAGAAATGCACCGAAGCTTCAAATTGGGACGAGGACTCAATCTATTTTGGTCACGAGATTGCTGTATTAATGAACTTGGGTGTGACGGTCATGTACAAATTGAACACAAGTCAAGCTTCAATTCAAATGTTTGAAGAGTTGGCGTCAGTGATGACGTCAATAGTTGGAATTGTTTTGACCTATCCGCAAGTCTGGGAACAGTTGTCAGCGGTGAGTTTAAAAACGTCACAGAAGTTACTCCAGAGGCATCAACTAGCTCAATAATTAAACCCAGATATCACCGAACACTTTGCTTTTGAATTTGGAAGTGGAACTGACAGGAATTGAGCCCGTGACCTTGAAAAATAGTGTCTGGCGCGGACTACACTCCGTCGTACCACTCCCGCAGACTAGACAATTGCTAACAGATTATGGGGCACAAACTATGTGGGAATATGTTGGCCGTTGGAAATCTCTCAATTTTTTTTGTCGGCAGTGTCATCCTGAACAACTTTTGTGAAGGTACTACCCCCAAAAGTCTAACCTTTTGACCACTAAAAATACAGTGGTTAGCATGTGCTACGCCGTACGGCGACTTACACTTTTGCTTTTACTCGCTTTCACTTTACATGCTAACCGATGCATTTTAGCGACCAAATGGTTAGAATTTTGGGGGTAATACCTTCACAAAAGTTCTTCTAGATGACACAACCGACAATATCTAAAAACGGAGCGATTTCCAACGGCGAACATTTTCCATGTGGTTTGTGCCCGTCCTTTGAATTTTGACCTTTGACATCTACAGAAAGAAAGATGTGCTACCGGAACAGAACTTTTAAGCGTTATTGAACAGAGTTTCTTCACATTGTCCACAAAAGTTGTTGAAGACGAAAACTTGTCGGACAGGAGTGACCTGAGCTATCATTACGAACCAAACACATCCGATTTCCCATTCAACGTTGAAACGGGAGTTGTACTAAAATCAGAGAACCGAGGTCAAGTATTGCGTTTCCCAAACACTAGAAGATCAGACAAGGAGTCCTTCATCGAACTACCAGAGGATTGGCATTCTGCTACTTTTGGGTTACTGGACAATGATGAAGTTGAATTTGTCTGGATTCAGATGGGGGTCACGACTGCCACCAATTTATTTTATCCCGAGAAAGAGAGTTGTGGGTCAGATGAAAGTTCATGTGCGTCTGTCCCGGTGACTAGGATCGTTAATTCAAACATGATGTCATTCTCCTTTGGCGATAAATATAATTCGACCCGAACGACTTTCACGGGTACGAAAATAACGGGACAAAATGTTCCCGATGTAATGAAATATTCCAGAATCTGCAACCGTAGAAAAATAAACATGGTCATAATTTAATAGGAAGAGGCGTCAGAATCAGTTTCGAACATGACGTCATGGCCTGGGGCACCTCCGAACGACCAATTAGACGAAAACTCCATTCTGGTGAAAGACAGAAGGCTATTCAGGAGTCGGCTGCTTGCATGTTCTGGGATACGGATGATCAGTAAATAGAGAAAATGATTATATTTATTTAGAATATCAGAATATTAATTTAATGACTCCAGTATATGTATATACATATAAATTAATTATTTGAAAATGCAAGGTTATGGTCATCCAGAGGGTGCAAAATTGTTGAGAGCCATCGAACGAAGACAGTCTGCGAGTGCAATCATTTGACGGCATTTGCACTCCTGATGGATGTCCATAATTACGAGGTATGAAATTATAAAAAATATTAGGTAAATACAAATATTTGCGTTGTTAATTATTTTGCAAATCTGAAGGGAAAGAAATATTGGCTGGAACTCCTGACCCTCATTCTATCACCAATTTCTATACTCTGTCTCGTCGCAAGTATCATCATTTTCTTTCGAATCAAAGAAATTCAAGGGCCGAGAACAACGATCACTAGGAATTTGTGCATTTGTCTTCTCATTGGAATGCTCTTGGTCATCACAGTCATGGATCGGAATTATATTTGGCTGTCGGATGTAATTTTAATCCTCGTTTCTGGTTTACTGTAGAGGGTGGGTCATAACTATTTGCTCCCAATATACAAAATATTACAAAAGATGTGAGAAAAGTAAGACAGGTTTAGTATTAATACTGGGTTTCTTAAGCAGTTGAACAGTTTGGGTTCAATGTACGAAGAACTCGCATGGACATATTGCGATAAAGTTTCAAAAAACAATGACATGGTAGTTTTTGATGAGAAGACGTAAATAATTTTGATGACCCACCCTGTACCACACTCTAATGAAGTCTTGCTGAAACCACGTATCTGAACTTTTCTGAACTATTTTTTCAGAACCTCTGCATGGTGACCGCCATGCTAATCCATTACATTTTCTTGTGTGTCTTTGCATGGATGGCCCTTGAAGGGTTACTCTTGTACAAAATGGTCATTCTAGTATTTGACACACAAGGGCACCACATGAACTTCCAAAGGGGTGGAGCCTATGGGATTCCTCTCTTAATTGTTGGCATGACTTATGTGATTGGCTTTATCAATGAGGATCGGGTTTATGGTGGAGATGAATAGTACGTTAAAGATTCTGAACAAATGCAACCGAATTTGGAAATTAAGCGAAAATCTATATTTCAATGTTTTTTGTAGTTGTTGGCTGGAAGACAATTATAAATGGGGTTTCATGGGTCCAGTAGCTGTGATTACAGTGGTAAGTCCGTCAGAGATTGCGTTCAGAAAATGAATGATCGAATCGTATTTAATGCTATTTTTTACAAGAACAGGTGAACTTAGTGATTCTTGTGGCGACCCTGAGGAAGGCGTACAATTTGCAGCGATCTCCTAAAGCGAAAACGGGTCAAAAGAGAAAGAAATCGATCATGTGAGTACATAACAGTCAAAACCGCTATATCGTACTTTCCGTATAACGTATCTCACGTTTTTACACTACATCACCGTTTATTTCTCAGTAGCCAAAATATCAGATTTTTTCTTCACAGTTCATGGATACGTGGTACTTTCGGTGTAACGGTTTTACTAGGCGGCACTTGGGTATTCGGATTCTTGATGGGAATACCAAACCCAACCGTGTCTTGGATTGCAGCCTGTATTTTTACAATATTGAATGCATCACAGGTAGGTTCATCAAATAATTATCATCGTGTTAAAATTTTGAAAACATTTTCAAAATTATGTAGGGTATATTTCTGTTCATCTTCCATTGTGTTTTGAATAAAAAAGTTCGGGAGCACTTGAGTGGTAGATTCCCAGCTTGGTCCTCGATTGCGACACTAATGACACGATCCGATTCAAGTTCATCAAGACTAAGGGTTAACAAGGTTTGAATAATTTTTAATTTTTTGGAAAATATCATACATGCATGTACGTATATATAGAACATTCCTGATAATAGTGTGTTTGACATTTAGAAATCGGACTCCTTGAGTATTAGTGATGACTCGAACTATTCTCGAAGAAATAATACCAAAAATGCAGAAACCGTCGAGCAGATTGGACGGTGTGAGTTAGTCCCTGACTTCTAGTTAGTGATAATTCTTCAATACTATAAACAATTCAAACCTCTTAAAAACGTGTTGCTTAGTTTAACAGCCTAATCTGTCTGAATCATGTTAAAAATATATGTCTAAGGTAAAAGAATCGTAAACTTATAATTAAGCGGTTGACTAATAAAAAAATAATTAATAATTAATAATTAATAATAAATAAAATAATAAAGGTTATTGTTGCATTTCTTAAATAGACTCGAATTTTTCCTATTAATTTTGAAAAGTTTGCTATTTTATTCGGCAATTCTGTTTGAATAAAATAAGATGGTTCCTTCCGAAATGTTTGGTTACGAATTTTGAACTATTTTTTCTAGAGTCTGGATGCGAACGTAGTTAATGTTCTTTGAATATTCAGTTGCAGATGTTACAGGATAGTCTATTAAATTACACAATGCGTCGTGAATATCTTTGTGCGCATTTTAATCAAATTCAACTGAAATAATGTATCGTCTTTAGTCCTATAGACAAAAGTCAGAGAAAAACTTAAATGAACTCTTGTGATAGTTTACTGCGTGTGTTTTCCCTGTTATTTCCGCTTGTACGGCCTTACATTTGCACTGGACACAAGAATGTAATGAAAATATTGGAAATTCCTGATGGTCAGCGTCTAACCACATTTGCGTGTAATTTTAAGAATTTTAAGGTGTGGTTCGTTTCGTTATTTATCGACAGTAAGTTTTAGGTGACATTTGTCAATGCGAACGATCGGTTAACCGTTTCGCCAGAAAATTTATTAAAAACTTGATTCAAAATTCAAACAATGTGGGTAACACAATATCTCGTTTTAACATTCGCAACACAAGTTTTTGGTCTTCGCATCCAAATCCAAGTTGGATCGTCTTACGCATTAGTGACGAGCAACGCCATCATCACCAAAGAAGGTTGTCAGGGTTGTCTCGAAGATGAAAGTGACCCTGTGTGCGGCACCGACGGGGTCACATATTTCAATCTCTGTGAATTTAATTGCACTCAGGCTCAAAGCCATTCAGGTTCGCATTAAGAAGTAAAAATAAGTTAACTCGCTTTTTATTGTCACTTCCGCTTTTAAACAAATGTTTTAATCGAGCCCTTAGGAACAAAGTACATCGCACAACCCATACGCAAAAAGTAGGCTTTTGTATTTGGCCGCGTTCTTATTATGCCTTACGGATTTCAAAGACCTCCCAAATGCACTTGTACGGCCGATGCGTTTCTAGCGGACAAACGGTCAGGTTTCTCGGGGTAGAACCTTTACAGAAGTTGTTCAGGAACATTTAAAATATGCAGCAAAATCCTGAGGTTGTCTTAATCGTTTTGTTAGTACAACATTAACATTCTATTCCAAATTCATTCGACATTCAACAGAAACACTAGAGGTTCTTCATGAAGGACTTTGTTCAGCTCTCGGACAACACAATGAAACCGAAGTGACTATCACCGCTGATCCTGTACCAATTATGGAAATTGATGGCACAAATACACTGCCGCAAACTGATTGTGATCCATTCCAAAACTGCAGTTGTAACTATGAACTTCTTCCCACCTGTGGATCCGATTTTCAGACATATCCAAATAAATGTGCTCTTCAATGTGCGGTCCAATGTGATCCAGGTAGACTTTTATAATTGTTAACTGTTTGGAATGTAGGGCAAAAACTGATTCATACACATGCTTTTCTGAACAGGAGAGGGAATAACATTGCAAATCATTATTCCTTCATTCTGAAATGTTACGTCCATTCTGTACAAAAATGATACACGCGATGTTCACAAAATTATTGACCAAGCGCTGGAAATATTTTCCATTACTGCTAATTATGCACATAACACACAAGTTTTAGCTTTGATCTATAAATGTAACTAGTGAAAATACGTAAATTGCAGCGACAAATTTTATTTACCACCAGCCACAAGCCACAATAATCCGCACTATAAAAACAAACAAACAAATCGTCTATGTCTTCCCGCAATTCCCGATCATTTGTTAAATATTAAATATTAGTATCTTCATTAATACATATTATGATTTCTTTATGTACGTCTAGATTTACATGTCTACCACGATGGACCATGTCGAAAAAACATCGATCCTCTACCGCAAAAGAGGAGGTCAAAAATATAAAAATTAGTGGGTAGATGAAATTAATTGAAATTTGTGTTGTTTGCCGTCTCGTCTGACGAACAAATATACGCACTTATGAAATAATATAAGATTTTAGTTAAAACCATTGAATAAAATTGTGTATTACTATAGCCAAAATTAAGAATCTTAAATCATTCTTGATGCTTTAGTTGAAGTAAAAACTTGTGATTTCCATAGTGTTATATACTTTGGTGGAATGCAGAATGCAATTTGCTTACATTTTCAAATTTATTGTCTTGGGTCCAAATAATTCAGCCTATCGCCGGCCCGGGTTTTCATGAATCCATTTAGGTCTAGATACCCGGTAACCTACCTGTGCCTGCTATGAGTTCCTAGCCCGTGCGTTCGGTTGACCTGGAAACGAAGCATGGACTGTGTAAACAAACAAAAGGAACTTCAGGATTATGGATTTTCTCTCACAAAAGTTTGCCAATTAAAGCCACCGGAGACCGAATAATTTTGTGCGCTTTTCATAAAGATTCTGTGTCGAAATGGAGGATAAGTTCTTGGATTCCCTCAAGTCTTTTTCTATTCAAGATTTGCTTGATGATGTAAGATTATTTTGGTTCAAATTGCATTCAACAAAGGACCTTACCTGTGTTGGGTCCAAAACATACATACTTCAGAACGAAGCTTGCAATTCCGGGTATAAGAATCTACCAGAAAATTCATGCTTTGTTAGGTCGACATTTCTTACTCATATTTTTGCAAGAATTTTTGTAATTAATTAGCAAAGACCGACGACATCTCGTCTTTTGACGGCCAGGGGACCAAGACCTGGAACATCTTTTGCCGGAGGTGCCAATAATGGATTCTTGGGTGGAAGTCGTGGTGGCATCATTGAGGGTGATAAAGGATCGATTGGGGACGGGCATTACAAAACTAAGGTAAATTGGAATTTAATGACTAATTTTTAAATTCTATAAAATTGAATAATAGTATTTTAAAATTTTAGGCTGGAGGTCGGGTTAAGACATCGTGGGGAAATCGTCCAGGTTCGACAATGATGGGGTCGGTAAATCATATTTATATTTATACGATGCGAGTAGTAACAAATTTCGAATCCAGAGACGGGAATATATTTGTTAATTTTACAGAAAGAATGTTAGACCTGGGACATCTAGCACAAAGGGGCCTATAAAATTTTCAAGTGGTAATTGAAAACTTAAACATTTATTTAATTGGTATTTACACATCAATATTCAATATTATAAATGTTTGTTTTTTTAGTTGACGAGACTGTTGACTTTATTCCTGATTTGAGTGAAATGGAAGAGGAGGACTTTGCAATGACTATCGCGTCCGCTCCCCGGTAACGATATTTTCTACTGTCATCTATATTTCATAAAAATTACGAAACTACTAGCAAAATTAATTTCTCAAGTCTCCACGTTGTTGTACATTTGCTTAAACTATTTGCAAGTATAAAAAGTCTCGTACGAGGATAGATACACTACACTAAAATTCCTTGAAGGAAAGCACAAAAGTAGTTGTAATTTTAATTCTGCAACCACTTCCGTGCAGGAAATTTATTGTTTGTTTGTTTTTATAACATTACATAGCATAACATTTCCAACTGTAAATTAGGTCACATTGATACAATATATTTTAAACATTTTGGAACGGGCTGAGTACAGTTTCAGTCAATAATATTGCTCTTTAAATAGCTTCTAAATCTCTTCTCCTTATTTAGGGCCGAAGCTCAGCGAATCAGTAGCTTGACTGAACTGGATGCAGAATTGGTCACACGTAAAGCTTTTTCCGTTGTTCGGAATGTGGACCTTCGAAAATTGACCAAATTCTTGTTGCCTGAAAAGGATTTAGTTGAAAACAACTGCAAACTACCACCGAACTTGTCGGAAGAGCCAGATGAAGCGAGATACGTAAGTACAGAGACAATATTTTAACAATCACGAATTCGAACTGGCCGGTCCGAATGTTGATAACAGTGAAAACTGATATTCTTGACCTTAATACAAGAAATTAACTAACTGCTACACCGGTTACTTTAACTATCCGTACATTTTCTGAAAACAATTGGTGAACATTTTTTGAAATGTTTTCTTTCGTAAATTTATTTTCCAGCAATGTATACGTCATCTTTACGACACACTCTTCACAGAGGTCTCTACTATGTTTGAGGAGAAACAAAGTGAAAGAGGGACATCAATTTGGGAAGACGAAGTTGACGAAACAGAAGAAGTAGCTCCTTCGATTGTACCTCAGAGTCCGAGCGCAAGGAAAAAATAAACCGAAGTCAAACTTAATTTAATTATACAGATGCGCCCACTACAAATGCAAATGTAAAATGTTGCAATTAATCTTCTTTTTTTTCTGAAACGCAATAAAATCTGAATGCCAGGTCATACATTACTACGATACACAAATTCATTACAGATTAGGAAGCCATTCCGGGTAGATATATTCGGGGTTCGATCCCTCAGGCGCACTTCGCTTGACCTGTGATTATTTTCACCAGATTTTACAGTATTGTAGCTTTCACAATCAAAATGATGAGAAAATAGCACGTGATTAAATACTTAAGGTATTTGGCTTGAGCACCAGACTTGATCTGCCGGATTGATTCGTTCACGCCAAATGGGACGACAACTTGAGGCTCCCTGGGCTTTGTCAGGACATTCCAAGACCTCGGCTGAGCTGCCGTTTTGTAACACATGTTTTCTATCCAGTTATTACATATTAAGACACCCTCGTATAACCACTTGGAGGACCTACGCAATTGTCCTTTCCAGCAAGAGATGAGATTCCACACAGATAATAAGTTCCATTCATATATCACAAAGAAGTAGGCCTCCGGGATCACCTATACGAAGTGAGGTTTCATTGTTCCAAGCGCAGACTTGAATATCTGTTTTAATGAATGGAAAAAATTCCTTGCACTCGTCCGTGAAAATAATTACAAGGTTTCCCTTCTTTAAAACATCTGTGACAGATTCAACCCCGTCCGGATTACCCCATCCTGTAATCGTGACGTCTGCAAAGCTTTCTAAAAATATAATTAATTTTTAATTATTATGCAGGCTTAAAAACTTGTTCGCTGATCGCCCGATCGCCCATACAGACACGGTGCCATTTAATTTGAAAGGACACGCGCATAGTTCTAACGTCGAAATAAGGTAGCGCATTGAATTTGGTTCCATTTCTGATATGTCGTAGCCATTACAAAAGTTGTTCAGGAGTTCAAGGGAAAATCACTGATCTGCAGATGCATCCGTTAAGGATATCGGACTTTAAACCCCGTCAATTGTTTTTGTTAGTTTTTAAAATCAGACGCATTTCATCCAATTGCATAACATTATGATTATGATTATAATTAGAAGAAATCAATTTCAGAAAATGATAACAAATAATATGAGAGGTTGTCTTCTATTAAGCTAGAAATGTAGTGAACGATTTCATATTGAAAGTTCCTTTATTTGCTTAAATGGTCAGTTCGTTGTAGCATAACGGTGTAAGCAGTAAGCACCCCTTCCCTCTCAGATAAGGTGTTCCGATGCTTCATACATTACATGGTGTAGCAGTTTCTATCCTTCCTCCAGGTACTCATAAAACTCCAAGTTAGCTACTTATGTTCAATGATTTCCAAAAATTTGTAATGTTTCGAAACGGCTCCTCTAAGAAGAGCGGTCGGTCGTCTAACTTGAGGTAGGATAACGTCGGATTTTCTGGATTTATCAGCACTGGTGACCAATGGATATTTTGGAAACCAGACGGTTTACTGCACAAATTAGAATACAAAATTAGGTAGACAATTTCTGATGCGATGAGCAATTTTGATTACCTACCCATCTTTTACAAAAGACATCCATAGTTTCAGAAATGCCCTGGAAAATTCATAATCCTCGGACCCTGGCGTAATTTCATCAGCAATGACTGGCAGGTTGAATTGGTATACCAGTTCATCAGCATGAGACACACCTATTAGTATAATTACCATATCGATTTAATTGTTTGCGCCAAAGTACATTAGGAAGCCAGTAAAGAGCTCTGGTCGACTCTAAACCGTGACTTCGAGAATTTGTATAAATATTACCGTATTCTTTGATACAACTCCGACACATTTTCCCTGTTAGCCACCTCCGACTTGAACCAATCCCAAAGTCTAATAATCTCGGAAGACCACCCCTCATTCTCACTAGAATATTGGCGAGACCGGAGTCTCCGCGGTAAGAGAAGACGTATGGATATACTGGGGCGACATTTGAATGAAGCCGTATGGTTTCATCGATTTTTGAGAACATTAGAAAATCCGAGTACATCTGAGAAATATTATTAAAACTATCCACGTTTATCTTTCCATCGTTGAAGTAGTGGTGCCGTATTCGGCGGCTGATTTCATCCTTCTTTGGGTGACCCTTGTAACTAAAAATTAAAGGTGCGTACTCAGACCATTCATTCTCGGCAGCCAAGAGCCTCTCAGGTTTCTTCATTAAATCTGCAAAGTATCTACTTTTCAGAATAACGTTGAAGTGGTGAACTTCTCGTAAGCACAGAACTTGTTTTAAAAATCTAGCCGTTCCAGTTTCTTTGTATATTTTGATGCAATTTTTGATATTGATTGACTGACTGTTGAAACACACTCGGGGTTATAACCTGGGCTTCTTCTAAACCCTGAGTTGTGGGTAGAATTCAAATATCACACGTTATTTGTCAATTGATGGTTTATCGTCTATTACTACGAGTGATGAAGCCCCCAACCCTGCTACGCATGTTCGGGACTCACTTTACTTTGACGAAAGCATTATTTGCGCTATCACCATATTCCTATAACCCAATATGTCAACTTACTGATTTATGAAAGCAAAAGTGGGAAAAACCCCTGTGTTCGCAGTCAAAACCTCACAACATGGTGAAAGGACTGTCATTTAGACAGCAGAACCATAAGAAAACTTACAACCAGCTCCAAGTAATCCCTCCGCATCGTTGGTACCCACTATCCATGGCACTTTATTTACGACCTGCCCATTTCGTAAAATGCTGGTGGGACTATCCGTGATAAAGGCCTTCTCGTCCTTTACAAATTCGACAGACGGTCCGTAAACCGTCAGCGGGTCCGGTAACGGGTCCTAAATATTAAATTACACAAACTATAAGCAAATAAATCATTTTACAATTTCTGTATTCACATACCAAGTATTCCTTATGAAATAAAGCGATTTCCAGTGCATTCCGTGATTTCAGGCACCTGGCGAGCAATGTCGTATTTCTCGTCGGGCAATTCAGCGCATTTCCTAGGCGAATGGCCTGCTCAACTGGATGCTTGGATAAGGCCCATGGTTGCAAAGCGGTACCACTTTGAGAAATTCCTCGGTGGAAAAGTCCTGTGTAAAAAGTGGTCACGCACAAATTTAAATTTTTAAATTTGAAATTATTTACTTCAGTTTTCTGACCTACCCGTGGACAAATGTGATAACAAATGGTAGTGAACGGAGGCTCCGCCAGCACTTTCGCCCATTATTGTGACCAAATTTGGATTTCCACCGAAATATTTAATATTTTCTTGGACCCAATGCAGTAGCATTACTTGGTCTTTTAACCCCATATTCCCCCGGATGATGTCATCACCAGTATTTAGAAAACCTTAAGAATGAAAATTAATTGTTTTCAAATAACCCTTCCACTTTTTAATTAATTGTAGCTCAATTATCACATAATTACCGAAAGAGTTTACCCGATAGTTGAATGTAACAAGCACGACATCTTCATCCATAAAATATTTCCCCCGGTATATATACGAAAACCCGGACATGAACAACCCACCGAAAATGTACACAATGACTGGTTTTAGTGGTAACTCTTTAATTTGATTCTCCGTGAACACCTTTAGATTACAAAAAGTTAATGTGGATTTTCAAATATCATGAACAATGCAGATTTAGGGTCAAGGTCAGCAGATATTTTATTTGCGTACCTGATGTGTATACACATTAGCTGTTAAACAATCTTCACTCCCAGTAAAGAGATGAGTCAAGAATTCATACTGCAAACAACTTCGCCCATAAATAGTGGCCAATCTGATCCCGGTCCAATTGTCAGGTTTTTCAGGAGGCTTTCAAAGAAAGTAAGAATTTGAATACCGTATTTCACAGATTAGAAGAACGTTTCATTCAAAAATCTTTGCTATAGCAAGCATATTATGTCTTACTTCAAATCTGAGATCTCCGAGAGGAGGCTTTGCGTACGGGATGCCCAAGAATTCAATGTAAGGTCTCCCATTTCTTGACACCGTCTTTGTTCCTCTTAAACGGCCTTGAGTGATATCCACCTCGACATAAGGATTGAGTATACGGAGATGACTTGTTAAATACACTAAAGAGCTCATCATCGCTGCAACCGATGATACATTGCGCATGTTGCCGAATGCACTACACTAAATTGTATATTATATTATTGTCCGCAACATTACAGGAAATAAATATTATTGTAATACGCACAACCTATTATCACTTTTACATTGGATCACAATTTTAGCACGTTTAGTCAAGTTAGTCTTCACACCATGAAGATCCTGACTTTGTGTGCCAAATTCGATTCTTGACATTAATCAAGTAAATGGAACACAGTTAATGGTTATGGTCAAATATTGGCTCTTAATGCCGTCCAATTGCATTGCAAATATGACTGAATAATGAAATGCTTAGATCTTCATTATTTGAGGTACACGTGCGGAAATCAAAACTGTTTGCGCTATGAATCGCATGTGAGAAGAATTTGCAGACATAATCTTTGCAAACATACTGCGTTGAAATTTTTAATAGCGTGAGATTCTCAATATTTTGATACTATGCCTAGTTTACGGGAACAATTTGCCTTTAATTTTTTGTGCGAAGTCTGAATTGTCAATAACATAGAGAATACTTTACTACATGGCGAGCCAAAATAAACTAGGAAATTGCAATACCATACACAAGCAATATCTAAGGAACTGGCGACGTCGATGTTATTTTTGTAAAAAATTGTTACGGTGCACCAGGACACAAAAAATTAAAACAATTTTCTTCCGTTTTAAATATATGTGTGTACGTCACTTCGGGCTAGGAAATGGATTGCACGATTACTCGTTAGATCCGACGTAAGATTTTCTGGGGCCGTGGTCAGTTTGGATGTATGGGTTAGCAAATCGTTATGACCCACCCTGTATGTGTGTAATTCTTGTGACTAGAAGAGTGAGTGAAGGTAAACAAGTTTTCCATTCAGAAAAACATAATCATAATGACGTTTAATTGCCATTGATGATGTAGCGAAACAGGTGCAGTTTAATAAGATATTGCAGTTTACTACAATTTCATGATGATAATTAGTCATGATGAAACTGGAGGTTTCATTTCAATTTTTATTCTTGGATCAGAACCACCCACAACACCATAGTGAATATATTTTTAATTAGTCGTCATAGTATTTAGAATTAACGACTTACAGAACTAGGAAAAGTTCAGATTCAAGGTTGTTGTCGAAAACACTGAGTCAAAGTCCAGTTATATTTAATTAATTCGCAATGACATACTGTCAATTTTTTTCAGCTTGCTTTTGAATTCATAAATTGACATGGATATACGAATACATTGAGAATAATAATTATCGATTCATGACGTTACTTAATAAACAAGTCCAATGAAGGTAAACCAGTTTTCCATCCGCATACATGACTAAATTGGTTCACGATGGCGTTCAATTGTCTACAGGGCGCCTCATAACTTCGTCCCTCTCCCAACTGGATATAATTACCGGAAAATTGCATAAAATTATAATTTTTGGACAGAACATTTGTTGATCATATGCACTTTGCAATAAAAAAGTCAAGACCTGTTCCATCTTTCCTGGGTAAAATCTGTGCACTTGTAATGCACACGAAATTCATAAGAACAGTAGATCGCCGGACTCCAAAATACGCTGAAATGCACAAGTCACTTCATTTTTTTGGTCGGAGCGGTCGGAGTAGATTTTGAGGGACCCTGTCAATGATTTAAAAGCGCAGACTATCAAGATATTATTAACATGATGAAACTGAGCTAGTCGTGTACACGTACAGTTTCTGAATAAATGTGTCTTATGTGTAATTCGTATTTGATTGTTGATGGTTATTTGGGAAGCATTTTTCAACCAAAAGATGAGATCGACTAAAAAACGATCGGAATGAAGTGTCTCTAGTTAAAATACGATCGATCTATGGATAATATTTCAGTTCTTCCCATACATTTTTAACCAATATGTACAACATTGCCTTAATTTCTAGGCAGTACGCAAATGAAACCATGACCATGACCTTGACATACAAATATTTTTTATTGCCGACGAAACCATGAACTCGTAACCTGGGCACTTCAAATTGCGAATCCCGTCTGCTTTAACCGGTTCTGAGATTTACATAATACGTGGGTTTTTTGTTAGTCGGTAGCAATTGCATTTCTTTCAGTGTTTACTTCTGTGAGTCTGATAATTCGAGCTTATTGCAGTAAAATATTCAGTTAAAAATGGAATACCGGTTTTCAAGGATTAATTAACTTGACTGACTAATATTTTGGCACGAGGCATTTTATAATACATAGCGTGTAGTTATTAGTATTGGTGGATTTTTTAATGATATCTTCCTGATTTTGAGTTTGTTTTTGGCATATTGCATTTGTGGGTAAAAATGCTCAAGTAATATCGTCACAGAGCATAGAGTAGGGAATGGGTGACCGACTGACCTAATGAATTAATTTTTGAAATAATTTCCCTCAACCGTAAATGTATTATATTCTCATAGAAATCTCCGATCATTTGACTTTGTACGGAGTTCGCAGATTCTCACAATATTCCTTCAAAGTATTTTCTCAACATGCCTAGCGCCTTCAAACTTGCAATGAACTTAGGATCTAGAAATACTACAATTCACATTAGTTAATATTAAGTATATTTGTTTGTAGAAATTAGAAGTACTTTACAAAACTAAACCCGCATATCAAAAAGTTGTATTCGCGGTGATAATGTCAGATTCCTTCAGTATCTTTGCATATATTCGGGTTAAGTCGAAGAAAGTGCCGAGGTACGGGCTACGACAGTTCAAATAAGAAAATAATTAGTAATAATTATAATTGGCGTTGGAACGTCCGAATATTGAATTTGAAGTATGATTTATTGAGTTTCGGTAAATTCTATTCCATGGCTTCAGTGGCACTCATGAGATTCTGTGTTTTGGTCTGTTGGACACATCCACAAATTGGATCACAGTCAACAATATTAGATGCGTGACAAGCTAGTAGGTAGTAATTTCTAGCGGCTAAGCGTTACCCTCTAAAAATTATTTGGAATGAACTTTTCCTAAAGCTGAGATCATGTGACCTTCGGTCAGTATGCGTCACCAGTCCAGAAGAGGTAGAAATGTCAAAACTACTTCGACGTAAAACGTTAGAAAAAATATTACATTCGTACAAAGGGATTCCAAGGTTCTGTTATCAGTTACACATGTCACATTAATTGATTGGATAAGGATGTTGATCTTTATTAAGAAGAGGTGTGTTCACCATCAATTCATAAAAAAAAGGAATAGAACTTATAAGGAACGTTCCAATACATTGATAGATTTGTTCGGCTTATCGTTAGTAGTA
Source organism: Protaphorura glebata (assembly GCA_034694305.1). NCBI lineage: Eukaryota > Metazoa > Arthropoda > Collembola > Poduromorpha > Onychiuridae > Protaphorura > Protaphorura glebata. The sequence goes on from JAQFYE010003159.1 coordinate 15,898, forward strand.
GAGCTGTTGAATATCGAGTTACTAAGTTTTAGACAATTTTTTGTATAAGCGAGATAATTTTGGTATAATGGATTCCTAGGCGTAATGTACTTTTCGGCGTAAGCCATGTATTTTTTGGG
>JAQFYE010003160.1:0-16015 GCA_034694305.1 Protaphorura glebata
ACTTTCGAAATTTTTGAAGTAATTGTAATTGTAATTTAATTACTTTCGGAATTTTTGAAGTAATTATAATTGTAATTTAGTTACTTTCGAAAGTTTTGGGGTAATTGTAATTGTAATTTAGTTACTTTCACGACATTGAAAAGTAATTGTAATTTGTATTTAATTACATTTTCAAAGTAATTGATCCAAGTCTGTAGCATACAAACTTTAAGGGACGCATATAGTCCATGGGGATACATGTCGATACTCACACAACTGAGGATAACCTTGACAACCCGGACTAGTGGCCACTAAATTGAAGCTACCACTATCCTTAACTCATCGAAACATTAATTAACAAATTTCGTCCCCGGATATATGGACTACACCCCAATATTTAACATTCACACTGTCTGAAATAAGTGCAAATATGTGACAAATTCTGTAAGTTGTAAATACCGTACGTAGAAAGAGCCCCAGGCTTATCTGGGATTGAGTGAATTCGCTACTCCTGATTCTATTGCGTTGATTGTTCCGGCACATCCGAACATAAAGGAACAATAATTTATTCACACACATTTCGTTGTGTCTAAGCTCAATTTCAAGCTTTTAAATTTTTCAAATCCCCTTATTACGTTCGGGAATTGAAGATAGAATGTAGCATACCATGATTTGATTATTTTAAAACCATTCAGTAGTCGGAGAGAAAATGTGAATCCACTTCTTCTTTCAGGTATCGCTCCTGTATTCAGTGTTCGACTTAGATCGAACAACATTTCTTTCAGGAGGAAACCAATTTTCTAGAAGGCAGAAAAATGTTACGAAACTATGAAGTGAAAAGCGAAACTGTTGTACTTTTCAAAGTATATATTTGACGGTAAAATAAGTATTGCTTAGGAGTAGGATGAAACCGAAGCATGCCTACGACTAATCATTAGCTGGAAATGTATTTAGAAGTGTTCGTTGAAATTAAAATTTATTATTCCATAACCACAATGATGTGTGTCAGTTTCGTCAGCATTGTCCAATTTAATTATTCGTTAACCAATTTTTGCATTTGTCAATTTAAATTCAGAAATGCTTAGGGTGCATTATCCAAACGTATTTGGTATTCCTATTCGTGTCCAACCGTTTCTGAGTATTTGAACAATAGTTGTAAGTGCAAATGCACCATGTTCAATGTTCGAACAAGGTCGTTCGTGTTATTTGGTCTATTCTGGACCCAAATTACAAAATTATTGATGAGGAATACCATTGGGTCGAATAATAATGTATGAAAGAATGTCAATACATTAATCACTTTTAGAGTAACAGACTTAATCGTGTAACACGCAAGTAAATGCAGTTAGTTAGTGTTAATAATTACTCCATTAACTAGACATACGCTGCCAAATCTAAAAAGTGTGCATTTGTGATCGACGAAAAATAGTGAACACAGCATACATATACTGGGTTGCTAAATGTGCTATGGCCCATGGTAAGGTTCCATTTGAATGCCCAATCCCAGGCTACACGAGCATTAATTCTTGAGTGTACTATGCAATATTAGACTAATTTTGGGAACACGTTTAATAAATAGTGATATGATATGGTAGTTGACAAAATTGACATACAATTGTTCAAACTCAATCTAAACCAGTCACTTCAGATAGGATAACCAATAATAAAATAGTTTTAACTGCTACGGTAGACCCAGTAACACCGCGTATCCTCTGAACGAACAAAAGCCATATGCCATTGCACAGAATGGAATAAGAAAATTTGGATTCCGGCGACATCCTCCCGCCTGAACCCATCTATACCACTTCAAATTGGTTTTCATCAACGAAACAGAACCGAATGAGTCACATTGAATCGTACAAATTGTGTGGATAATTAGACATGTGAGTTACAGCATACATGACACGCCGATTTGCACGTTTCAGTAACTTACTGTTACCCTCATCAGGGACTTAGAGTTGTAGAAAATTAGGTTAATCGCTCTAAATTATGAAAATGTCATTTTGACATTTTGTCATTTTCATAATTTAGAGCGATTAACCTAATTTTCTACAACTCTAAGTCCCTGATGAGGTTAACAGTAAGTTACTGAAACGTTGGACAAATAAATGTTGTATCGTTCAAAACAACACTCGAGAAACCCGAGAAATGCTTAATTTGAATATACAAACCGAGTGGAAAGCCTTCAAAGAATATAAATTCACAAACATGTAACCTGCACTCGTCGTGCATTGACCTTGGCGCGTCCGCGGGATAGATTCAAGATTCAAGATTTGTTTATTCACATATCATATCATTCCTCACAACAATAGGAATAAATCCCAACTTTCCGCGAGATAGATACCTATGTCTCTTCACACCGGGTTGCCCAGAATAGTTCCTGTCCTGCTTGTTGGTCAATTAAGACAAGGTTTAGATTTGGTATCAAATAAATTCTACGGTTTCAGCCAGATTGGAACATCTATTATTTGAGGAGTTAACTTCTGTAAGTCGAGTCCGTCCAATAGAAGCATCGACGGAGTTTGTAACTTATTTGGAGTGTAAGTGAGAACTAAAAATTTCAACTCCATATGCTTTAGACGAAAGAGTTAATTTCCGACTTGCGAAAGAACAACAAAAGCTTGCCCGACTACCGCCAGAGGTCAGCAAAGGTCTTCCAAGTGTGGACAGTATGAACTAGATCATTTGTTATGTCAGACCAACCGCGAGGTCAAGAGGTATCAGTGAACCAATATTTCATTTTCTCTAATGACCCACAATCAATTCGGGTGCGAAGAGAGCCGATTTTATTTTTAACAACCCTTGACCTCACGGTTCGAGTGACTCTCCAAATTTGTCGTTGGAAAAATTTGGCTATTCTTACTAAGCTCTTTCGGACCTGTAAGGTGTGCGCCGTGTACTGCCACATGACACAATTTGTCGATGCTCCGTAAAAGCTTTAAGTTTTACGTAGTGGAAAGCAAACGCCAAAATTTTGAGATTCTAATCAAATGATTTTTATCCCGCGTTTGTCGAAGGAATGGCTTTATAGTTCCCCATTCCGCGTGTACATCGAGGATAAAATAAAAGAGGCGTGTCAGAAAAATTAGATTATTGACGAATTGTTCGCACTTACAGTCGTTTTGTTAGGAGTTCGATCATAAATTCATAAATTCATCTATGATGATGACTCAATGAAAATCCAAGTGCTTGCTTCTGTTCGATCAGTTTTTTCTGACTGCAGCACTGCAAGTTGACTGCAGCAGATCAAGAACCGCCGCAACTATTTCCACCGGGACCACCTAACAAATATGGAGTGTACCCCACCTGGTGACCAACATGCTCCGAGTTCTCAAACCTGATCCCAATCATGGATTCCAAACACATTTAAAATTATCAGTCCATATTCCTGAAATTGTCACACAAGTATTGGTCCCCCTGTAGTTACCACTCATTTATCATGAAATCCACAAGTCCTACAATTGACAATTTACAATAAGTTATCAATAAAAACAAATTTAAAATGAGCTTTCCGTCTATATATCGTGATATATTTTAATTATAATGAATAGACCAAATAACGCAAATTGATTTCAAATGCGAAATGGTCTTCAATATTTGGTATCCATTTAAAAATCGTCAAAACTTTCTGCAATGAATCGAATTCGCACCTCTCAACCTTGAAGTGAAATTAAAAACCGAAAATAGGGAATATAAACGGGAATTCTTGGTTCGGTTCCTAGCTTCATAGTTTTTAATTCTTTTCTCGGAACAAGGCACAATTTTCTTTCTAAAGTCAAATTTTCGAGTAAATAAATTTAAATTACTTACATTTCATGACCATCATCATACGATGGAAATGTCCGTTTTCCATCGGAACTTGCCAACTAGACACGGTACGCAATTTTAATTAGTTTTAGATTTGTTTCAACATTTCGAGCACCGCCAATGACATAGACATATCTTGAAATAACAATTAAAATTACCGCATAATTATGCGGGAGTAGTTTGGGTCAAAGTACGCATGTCTGTTAATAATTAAGAGCATTTCTCTCTCAAACCGGTCGGTTAATGTAATTCCTTTCATGATAATGAATACCACAATTGACTCTATCGGATTCACCCATCCATGTCATATTGGCGTGTCATGCCCGGAAGTCCGAATTTCGAAATTCCGGACTTTAGTGTCTAAATTAGATTTAAATATGGGTTTAATTGAATAGCGGAGCTACCGTAAACGACATAATACACTGTGGGTAGTGAATAGAGCGCGGTGCTCAAATTGAACGCGGGTATTGGGTCTCTGTGCAGAAATAGAACGTGGATCCGAAAGAAATTGCAAAAAATATTAGTGTTGTTATAATTTTTTAGATATTTGATACAAAACAGGTCATCCCAATTGTTTGGTACCCGTGGTGACACTACGCGTTGTCCTGAGCTTCCCTTGTCAAACAAATCTTACCAGGAATGCAGGAATCAATAAAATTAATATCTTGAACTCAAATTTGATATTTTAATTTACTTTTGACACAATGAGTGTGTGGCGTCGGGGAAAAGTTTTACTCCCCGGGATTTGTTTGATCTCAACAATTGTGGAAATTATTTTCATGATCAAATTGGAAAATGATTGCAGGTCCAAGTATTTGCGTCAAAAATTGATTTCAGAAACAAAATTCCTCGTCGAAAGAGTGCAAGATTCCAAGGACACGAATCTGGCCAGAGTTTGTAAAGAAAAAGTGGAAGAAACGAAAAAATCCGGATTGCAGTGGAAAGAAAGTCATAGCTCAATTGAATTACTCGGATCAGGTAATCTTTTATAATTAGCTTCAATTTAAGTAATGATTAATTAGTATAATTCATGCAGATGTTAAGAATATTCCCAGAATACTCAAATTCTTCGTGTTGTCTCGCTGAGGTTATCAGTCCAGACAAGAACGACAATAAATTCAGGTATTTAATGAAATTCTATTTGCCCAAATTTAATTCAGCTACGTCTAGAAATCGCGGTGAGTGTTTTGAAGAAGCTCTTTTAATTCTATCATTCAATATTTTGAACAGACTTTCAAAATGTGCGGAGATAGTGGAGAATATTGTTGATGTCAGTGAAATGGAAATGCTGATGGTCAAATGTGGTGGTCATGTGAATTATGAGGCCAACATTCCAATCAAGTCAACTGTGCGAAGAAAAATTAAGAAATGGGAGTATAGAAACCCGGAAGATCTTCCACTGAATGTGCTCATGATTGGGATTGACACCGTGTCAAGGTCACACGCTTACAGGAGTATTCCAAGAACTCTGGATCTTATGAAACGAATGGGGTTCAAAGGTTAGTACATCATAGGTTAATAAAATGCGTATGCAATGACATCCAAGGTAAACGGTATAATTTACATTTTTGAAAAATGTGCCTTTCCTAGATTTCCTTGGCTATCACTCCGTATATCCTATGACTCGCCGCATCTTTATGGGACTTTTGATGGGTCTGACAGAAAAAAGTTAGAGGGAGGGCTGTGCTCCAAATTGGAAATCGCCACTCGACTTTTGTCCGCTCATTTGAAAAGATTTTAGTCTCAATGACTACGTGACCATGTTCATTGAGGATTGGCTGGGAACATTTAATTGGGGACATCAATCTGGATTCCAGTCTCAACCCACAGACTACTATCTTCATCCATTATTTATAGCCGTACGTAAACGAGCGACGGCCATGGGGTCATTCTATATCTGAAAAGTTATTAAAATCGGAGAAACACAGTAACATTTTTGTTTTAAATTTAATTAGAGCCATTTCGAGCCTTGCATTTCTTCAAAGACAGTTCCACAATTCATGTTGCACTACATCAGAAGATTCATTCAGAAAAAAGAACGGACTCCATTTTTTTCCTTCACATGGATCAACCAACCGTTCCACAATGACCTCTACGCATTAAGGAATTTTGAGAATGATGCATTTCAATTTTTTGACTCTCTTCAATGGATTCCTGGATTTTTAGAAAGAACTGTCGTAATATTTCTAAGTGATCACGGAGATCGAACGAGCTATTCCGACTCTAAGATAGGGATCGAAGCTTACATTGAAAGAGGACTCCCACTCCGTTTCATCATATTCCCCGAATTACTCAAGGAAAGACATCCAGAGTTGAAATTAGAACAGAATGTCAATTTCCTAACGACGCCGTTTGATGTCCATCAAACATTTTTACACATTTTGGCTCTTGGTGGTTTCAACATCACCGCGACACCTCTTCATTCAAGACAAAGTCTTTTGACACGAATTGAATCTGACGCCAACCGAACCTGTGACAATTTGCACGTCCGTGAAGGAACATGTGTTTGTAATGTGAACGTAGATGATGAAAACGACCAACTTTAGAGCAATTTTTACTTACGAAACAAAATTGCTGGAATTCTCGCGAGTGAGTTCAATCGGATTTTGAAGTCATCAAAATATGAAGATGTTTGTGCAAAATGGTTCACACAGAGAAGTTGGATTTCATTCATGCGAATTATTAGAAAAACAATGAATCACTCAGATCTCCATGTCCTATTTTCAGCAGATAGTCATAAATCTGAATCTGAAAAACATCGAGGGATCGCAAGTTTTGAAGCAAAGATTCGGATTGCGCATCATACTGCAAACAATGGTACTGGGAGTCAAGATTACTTTTTTAGCATATTCATTGGTGGGATCTCACGTGTCAATCGCTATAAAGTTGGTGTTGGATTTGTAACGGATGCTGACAAGGAGATGAAAGAATATACTCTATGCCACGCCATCTCTGCGGTTTCTGACAAAAGAAGAAAAAGGAAAAGAAAAATAACTTAATTATGTGTAGTCAAATACTCGTGTCAACTAATGGTATTAAATCAAAAATGATATCTCTGAAAATAAAATAACATCTGTTGGCTTATTCTGGTTTATTTTAATGTTTCTAATTGAAGCGTTCGAACATGCCGAGCACACGTGAGAGACCTAAGACAGACGCTTTACGCGACGGTCGTCCTGAACGTCATAATCACCTCTATGAGGAGTAATTCTTAGAATTCCAGAACAAATTATTTTCCATTTATTGCATTGTTGAAAAGTAAGCAGACATATAATTTATGTTTACAGTACATTCAGGTTTACAGCCAAATTTGTTTTATATTTTCAATTTTCCTCGATTTTTTTTTAATGTTTTCGGACATTAATTTCCATTCCGATTTAAGTGTGTCAGAAACTCGACGTCGGATTCCGTTTCGTAATAATTATTTGACTAAGTACTTGCGTAATTTTTCATTACCTTGCAGAGGAATATAATTCCGCGCCTGGACGCCAAATCTTACCAACTACTAACTACCAAGAGTATTACTTGGAATTTTGAACTATTGAGATTATGTGATTATCTGATCAATATCGAATTTTTGACAAATGAATTGTGCAGAAATCGTTAATAGAAAACATATAAGAATTATCGTCGTTGATGGAGGTTCTCGCTTTTTTAATTTATGCAACAAGTAGATAATGAATTCCAGCAAGCTAGAACAGAGAATACAGTAGTGTAATCGGAATGATTTAATTGTAGACAACCAGGCAGCAGAATTTACATCAGAGAATTCAGAAACTATTTAACCAATATTTCCATTCTGGAACCGCCGTTGATTTACACATACAAAATCCTTTCATTTCCTTGTCAGCGTCTGTGACGAATTCAACACATGAACTCTGATTTCCATACAAATTTACTCGAGTCATTCCACCAATCAATTTACAGTTATCCAGATTGTATGATCCTTCCCCAGTCACATTCCCCTTGTGCATAACACGAATCTTGGCTTCGAAACTTGCAATTCCACGAGTACGATTAGACTGAACGCCTATGCCATCTGCTGAGAATTGTACATGAAGATCTGAATGAAGCCGCGTTTTCTGTAGAATTCGAACGGTCGACACCCAATCTGACTGGATCGTCCATTGAGCACAAGCATATCTGTATTTCGATGACGTCACCACTTGATTCAGCTCACGTGTCAGAATGTTGACAATTTTGGATCGAAAATGTTTGTTGTTGACAAGTTGGTTTAGCGGAGCGTCAACATCAATATTACAAACACAGTACGCTTCAGGAATGTTCAAGGTGGCACAAGTGCGGTTCTTAGACTCAATCTTAGTCAACAAACTGTGCCTTTGATCAATCTTCCGCCCGTTAGGTGTCGCTAGAACCTTCAAACCGTCCAATGTCAAAATGTGTAAAAATGTTTGATGCAAATCAAAGGGCGATGTCAAGAAATTGACATTCTGTTCAAATTCTAACTCCGGGTGTCTTTTCTTGAGTAATTCTGGGAATCTGATGAAAAGTGGTGGCAATCCTCGCTCGATGTAAGCTTCAATCGCACCCGAATCAGAAAAACTTGTTCTGTCTCCGTGATCACCAATGAAAATGACGAGAGTTCTTTCCAGAAGTCCAGGGATGGATCGAAGTGAATCAAAGAATTGAAACGAGTCAATCTCCAACTTGCTCAAAGTGTACGGACTATCGTGGGATGGAGAGTTCAGCCAAGTGAAGGAGAAGAACGGAGTGGAATTGAACTTTTGAACGAATCTTAAGGTGTAGCGGAGGACGAATTGTGGAACAGTCTCCCAAGAAATACAGCTCTTGTAGTCAGTCTGCAAAATTCATTTAAAATATGTCAGAGACTTGAATCGCGGAATGGACGGAAGCAATATTCGAATATTTGACTTCGCTACGCTCGCCAAATTAGAAAATCACTTACCGCTACGAATAACGGACGAATGTAGTAGTCTGTGGGTGAAGAATGGAATCCAGATTGACCTCCCCAGTTGAATGTTCCCTGCCCATCCTCAGTGAACATGGTCACGTAGTCATGGAGACCAAAATCTTTCCAAATGAGAGGACAAGAATCAAATGGAGATTTAAAATTCGGGGCACAACCCTCCCTTACAGTTATATGCGTCAGACCCATCAGAAATCCCATAAAGTTGGTTAGTGTAGCTGTAGACAAGGAGTGGTAGCCACGGAAATCTATTGACAGAAGATGCACATTAATAAAAAATGTGACGGTCCCTTCATAATAAAAATTTACTCTAGTAGTAGGAAAACTCAATTGATATTTCTAATAAAATTATATGTGTGCTAACCTTTGAACCCCATTTGTTTTAAAAGATCCATTGTTCTTGGAATACTCCTGTAAGCATGTGACCTTGACACGGTGTCAATCCCAATCACCAGCACATTCAGTGGTAGGTCCTCCGATTTTCTATTCTCCCATTTCTTTATTTTCCGCTTCACAGTTGCCTTCATTGGAATGTTGGCCTCGTAATTCACGTGACGACCGCATTGGACACCCAGGATTTCCATTTCACTCACATCAACAATATTCTCCACTATTTTTGTACAGGAGTTTGAAAGTCTATTCAAAATATCGTATGATAAAATTAAACCAATTTCCACATAACACACCACGATTTCTATAGAGACTAGCTCTAGAGGCCACTGAATTAAAATAAGACGTGTGGGAATACTTTTATTACCTGAATGTGCTGTCGTTCTTGTCGACACGGAAAACCTGACCGAGACAGCAGGAATAATTTGAGAATTCGGGGAATATTCTTAACATCTGTGCGAGTAATAGTAATTCATTATTAATAAAATGAAATTATTAATGCAAGATTACCTGATCCGAGTCGTTCAATTGAGCCAAGACTTTATTTGGACTGCAATCTGTTTTATTTCGAACCTTCCATTTTTTCTTTACAAACTCTGGCCAGATTGGTGTCCTTGGAATCTTACACGCATTTGTGTCGACAAGGAATTTTGTTGGCGGAATCACCTTTTGACCCGAATATTCAGACAGGTCATTATTTTCCAATTTGACCATGAAAATGATTCCTATAATTGTTGAGGTCACACAAATCCCGAGGAGTAATCCTTTTCCCCGATGGCACATACCCATTTTCCCACAGAATTCAAAATACAGAATTAGTGTTCGAGTAATTCATTTGATTGATTCGTCCATTCCTGTTTTGATTTGTTTGACAATGGAAGCTCGAGGACAACAAGTTGGGTCTCCACGGGTACCAAACAAATCCTGTTATCCGTTGCGTGTAAAATATGTTAAAAATTAGGTCATGAAACCGGAAAACTCGAATGGCAAATAAATTATACAAAATACTCATATGCTTTTAAATTGTGCTAGGTATTTTTTTTTGTTCATTCAAGTTACATATTAAGGATTAATTATAACTTGAAACCTTGGAAGTTTAATTGCCACATCTCCTTGACCTGGTATGCCTGCTTGACCTTGCATACTTGCTCGGACTGGCAAATTTGCTTGACTTGGCATATTTGCTGCTCCCTCGCGTTTAACTGTCGTCATTGAACAATGTGTTTCCTTGTCAGCCATGGCTGGGATTTTAAAAATACGCACATAATTAATTCGCATCTAAAAATTTATTTATTTTTAAACAAGTAGTCTTGGAATTGTAAATACCTTGTTTTAATCTCCGCATCATTGTCTCACAATTACCAAGTTTCAGGACACCGGAATCGTTGTCATCAATCGGTTCACCGGCCAAAGCTGGATTCTCATCCTCCGGACCAATTGTTATGTGTACTCGTTGGGGAGATGGAGAACAATGGCTCCAATTCGAGGCCCAAACAAAAGCAATCAAAAGAAATCAAAATTTGTGACACTTTATTGTAAAAAACTGAGATTTGAGTAAATGATGGATTTGTTGACGACAACGACTTGTTACGTTTGACTGACAAGTGGATAGTTCATGCTGTTAGATAGAATACTACCCATATAATGCAAAAGAACTATATTGAAATTATTTACTTCATTTATAGTTGCTTTGTTGCCTCTGAATTATGAAAATGGAAGTGAAAAACCTTGCCTTTGCAAACTAAAGATCTCAATAAGTGAGGTTCTGGTACATTTATTATATTTCATACGAAATGGGTTACGATTTGCTTGATTGATTGTAATTTATTTTCATGATAGAGACAGCAACACATGTTAATCGCAAATCATATAACCTATTAAAGATATTCCACGGTACCCGTAGCAACCAAAGTCCTTGTCTTCTGCTTCTCTTGTCAAACAAACCACACCAGGAATGCGCGAATCAATAACACTAATTCCTTGAACTCCGATTTGGTATTTAAGTTTTCGACACAATGAGTGTGTGCCGTCGTTGGGGAAAGGGATTACTCCTCGGGATTTGTTTGACCTCAACCATTGTTGGAATTATTCTCATGGTCAAATTGCAAAATATTTACAGGTCTAAGAATTTCCATCCAAAGTTGATTTCGGAAACAAAATTCTTGATAAACACAAAGGCGTGCAAAATTCCAAGGACACCAATCTGGCCGGAGTTTGTAAAGAATAAGTGGAAGAAACGAAAAAATGGAAAGAAACACAGGAAGTTTTGGGATAAAAATGATTGCAGTCGGAAAAGAGTCTTGGCCAAACTGAACGACTCGGATCAGGTAATTTCAAATAATTAGTTCCGTTCAATTAGTAATCAATTATATACTATGTATTAATCATACAGATGTTGAGCACACTCCCCGAGCACTCAAATTCTTCGTGCTGTCTCAGTGAGGTTCATCCTGTTGACAAGAGTGGCAACAAATTCAGGTAAGGAACGTATTTCTAGTTGCCTGATTTAAATTAAGCGGCCTCTAGAGCTATTCTCTTTACGAGTTTCACAATCGATAGGTACGACCTGTATACGAGGGCCTTGACCCAACACACATACGTACTCAGTGGATACCAATCTACTATAAAAAATGGGTGCTGGGGCAATGACCTGGTATACATGTCACATGACATGCCTATCCCTTGTCAGTGTATTATACGCACGTTGGTTTAATTTGATAATACAACACTTTGGATAGACTTTCAAACTGTACTGAGATAGTGGAGGATATTGTTGATGTGAGTGAAATGGAAATGCTGATGGTCAAATGTGGTGGTCACGTGAATTATGAGGCCAACCTTTTAATGAAGTCAACTGTGCGGCGGAAAATTAAGAAATGGGAGAATACCAGATCCGATGACCTTCCGCCGAATGTGCTGGTGATTGGGATTGACACAGTGTCAAGGTCACATGCTTACAGGAGTATTCCAAGAACAATGGATCTTTTGAAACGAATGGGGTTCAAAGGTTAGTAAAATAGAATAATCCTTAAAAGTGCGTAGTCTCAGCATGGCCGAGTGTTTAAGTCAACCACTTTTGTAGACAATGACATGGGTGATAAAAAAGGGCGAATTATACATTTTTAGATTTTCTTGGCTATCACTCTGTGGCTCCATCTTCACTCTCGAACTTAATGGCTTTCTTGACGGGTTCGGAGATAAAATTTGTGAGGGATGGTTGCGCTCCGAATTGGGAATCTCCGTTTGACCCTTGTCCATTCATTTGGAAAGATTTCAGTTTGAATGACTATGTCACAATGTACATTGAGGATGGGACAGGGACATTCGGTTGGGGAGGTCAATCTGGATTCCACTTTCCACCCACAGACTACTACATTCATCCATTATTCAGAGCCGTAAGCAAACCTTAATTTGGGACGCACATTATCCAGAATATTTAACATCTCTGCATCTCTGTTTTAACTTATTTCAGAGCCGTTTCAAGCCTTGTATTGGTTCGGAGACTGTTCCACAATTCATGTTGCGCTACACCAGAAGATTCATTCGAAAGTTTGAACGGACTCCATTTTTCTCCTTCACATGGATCAACCAACCGTTCCATAAAAATCCTTATGCTCTGGCAAAATTGGAAAATGACTCGTTTAAATTTTTTGACTCTCTTCGGTCAATTCCTGGATTTCTTGAAAGAACAGTCGTAATATTTCTGAGTGATCACGGAGATCGAACGAGTTTTTCTGACTCGAAGAAAGGGATCGAAGCTTACATTGAGAGAGGACTCCCGCTCCTTTTCATCAGATTCCCAGAAATACTCAAGGAAAGACATCCAGAGTTAGAATTCGAACAGAATGTCAATTTCCTCACGTCACCCTTTGATTTACATCAAACATTTTTACACATTTTGGCTCTCGGAGGTTTCAACGTCACAACGGCACCTGTTGATTCAAGACAAAGTCTTTTGACACGGATTGAATCTGAAGTCGACCGAACATGTGACACTTTGCATGTCTCTGAAGGCTCTTGTGTTTGTAATGTGAATATAGAAGATCAATATGACCAACTTTTGAAGAATCCTTACTTACGAAACCAAGTTATTCGAATTCTCGGAAGTGAGTTGAACCAGATTGTGAAGTCATCAAAATATAAAGATGTTTGTGCAAAGTGGATCACACAGAGTGATTGGATCTCCTCCATGCAAATTATTAAGGAAGCAACAAATCACTCAGATCTTCATGTACAGTTTTCAGCAGATAGCGTATCAACCGAAAATACTCGCGGGACAGCAAGTTTCGAAGCAAAGATTCGGATTGACCATACTGCAAACAACGGTACTGCGAAAGATTTCTTAGACGGCCAATTGATTGGTGGAATCTCTCGTGTCAATCTCTATGGAAATCAAAGTTGGTGTGTTGAGTTTGTAACGGATGCTGACAAGCTGATGAAAGAATATTGTCTATGCAAAGCCATCTCTGCGGTTCCTGACAAAAGAAAAATGAAAAGTAAAAGAAAAATAACTTAAATAAATGTGTAATCAAATACTCGTGTCAACTAATGGAATTAAATCAAAAATTATATCTCTGACAATAAAAAATATATGCTGGTTTATTTTGGTCTATATTTTATATGATCATTCAAAAAACTGAATAGTTCTAACATGCCTAGCACACTTGTGAAACTTAGGACACGCCTAAGACAGACGCTTTATGCGAGGGCTGACATAATCTTCTTTATGAAGACAAATTCCTAGATTTCTAGAATAAATTATTTATTGCATTGCTGAAAAGTAAAAACACATGGAATTACTTTCAATAGCTCATTCAGGTTTACTTACGATTACGTTCTATATTTGCAATTTTCTTCGGGTTATTTAATGTTTTCGGATTTTGATTTTGATTCCGATTTAATGATATCGAAAATTCTACGTCGGATTCCGTTTCGTAATAGTTATTTGACTATCTAATTGCTTAATTTTTTATTAATTTGGCAATCAATGGAACAAAATTCCACGTATGGACCCCAAATGCTACTAATTTCGAAGAAAATTATTGGGAATTTTGAACTATTCAGATTATCTGATCAATTTGGAATTTTTGAAAAATGAATTGTGAAGAAATCGTTAATAGAATACCTATAAGAATTATCGTCGTTAATGGAGGATCTCGATTATTTGATTTACACAGCAAGTATTAAATGAATTCCTGGACGCTAGAGCAGAGAATATGGAGTCTGATTTATTTGAGACAACCAGTTGTTCACATAAGAGAGTTCAGAAACTATTTAACCAATATTTCCATTCTGGGTCCACCATTGCTTTGCAGAAACAAAAACCTTTCATTTCCTTGTCGGCGTCAGTGACGAATTCAACACATGAACTTTGATTTCCATACAAATTTACTCGAGTCGTTCTACCAATCAATTTACAATCATCCAAAGCGTAGGATGATTCCTCAGTCCTATTGGGCTTGTGCGTCACACGAATCTTGGCTTCGAAACTTGCAATTCCACGAGTACGATTTGACTGAACGCCTATGCCATCTGCTGAGAATTGTACATGAAGATCTGAATGAAGCCGCGTTTTCTGTAGAATTCGAACGGCCGACACCCAATCTGACTGGATCGTCCATTGAGCACAGACATATCTGTATTTCGATGACGTCACCACTTGATTCAGCTCTCGTGTCAGAATGTTGACAATTTTGGATCGAAAATGTTTGTTGTTGACAAGTTGGTTTATCGGAGCGTCAACATCAATATTACAAACACAGTACTCCTCAGGGATATTCAATGTCGCACAAGTGCGGTTCCTGGACTCAATCTTAGTCAACAAACTGTGCCTTTGATCAATCTTCCGCCCGTTAGGTGTCGCTAGAACCTTCAAACCGTCCAATGTCAAAATGTGTAAAAATGTTTGATGCAAATCAAAGGGCGATGTCAAGAAATTGACATTCTGTTCAAATTCTAACTCCGGGTGTCTTTTCTTGAGTAATTCTGGGAATCTGATGAAAAGTGGTGGCAATCCTCGCTCGATGTAAGCTTCAATAGCACCTGAGTTAGAAAAACTTGTTCTGTCTCCATGATCTCTCATGAAAATGACGAAAGTTCTTTCCAGAAGTCCAGGGATGGATCGCAGAGAATCAAAGAATTGAAAGGAGTCGTTCTCAAAATTTTTCAAAGTGTACGGACTATCGTGGGATGGAGAGTTCAGCCAAGTGAAGGAGAAGAACGGAGTGAAATTGAACTTTTGAACGAATCTTAAGGTGTAGCGGAGGACGAATTGTGGAACAGTCTCCCAAGAAATACAGCTCTTGTAGTCAGTCTGCAAAATTCATTTAAAATATGTCAGAGACTTGAATCGCGGAATGGACGGAAGCAATATTCGAATATTTGACTTCGCTACGCTCGCCAAATTAGAAAATCACTTACCGCTACGAATAACGGACGAATGTAGTAGTCTGTGGGTGAAGAATGGAATCCAGATTGACCTACCCAATTGAATGTTCCCTGCCCATCCTCAGTGAACATGGTCACGTAGTCATGGAGACTGAAATCTTTCCAAATGAGAGGACAAGAGTCAAATGGGGATTTCCAATTTGGAGCACAACCGCCCCTCACCACTTTTCCATCCAAACCCATCAAAAAAGCCATAAAATTGGAGAGCGTAGACGTAGCCACGGAGTGATAGCCACGGAAATCTATCCGTCGAAGTCGAAAAAAAATCATTATTCAAGAAATCTTGCTATCCTTTAGCTTAGTGAGTGTACCCTAGTAGTAGGAAAATGCTGAGCTACCGGAACGACCTTTGTGCTTACCTTTGAATCCCATTTGTTTCAAAAGATCCATAGTTCTTGGAATACTCCTGAAAGCATGTGACCTTGACACTGTGTCAATCCCAAT
>JAQFYE010003161.1:0-16011 GCA_034694305.1 Protaphorura glebata
AAGAAGTGATGAATGCGAAAAAAACGAAGTTTTTTTTTGCATTTAGCACTTCTTGGGCGCATAATTTAATTTTAATTTAGCGTAGTTAGGTTAGTTCGTGCAAATTCTTGTTAGGTTAAGGGAATACACACCACAGTAAGCGGAAGCAATGCTACGCGGCTAAAAGTGCCGAGATACAGTAGGGTATGGAAATACGCGTCCCGCTACGGACAGAAGCGTCCGTAGGTCATTCATAAGATTTTCTACATAATGCGAATGTCACTTTTTATCCGGCTCCCTCTCATTAGGGTTGTTGAGGCACGGGTGTGATCAACTTACGTGAATACCGAACCCAACATTCCATATCGAGAATTTTAAACCAAACTTTACCTGTGGAAATCCTTCCCGCAATAGACGTTTCAACTCCCATCGGAACTCTGCCACTGAAATCTCCATGGGTCAGGTCAACGAATCGGTTTTTTTTGGAAGAGTTCGACTGCAAAAATTATTAATTGTCTATTAAATTCAGAAAAAGTTAACACTCCCCACTGCATTGCACATTTTTGAACTTATTCCTAAGCAAAAGTGAGCACCTAAGTCCTAAACAAAAATTGATACAAGTCTTTTTAAAGATGCCTCGAAAATATTTTGTCTAACTGTCCATCGTATCGTTCGTGTTTGGAAAACTTGACAATTGAAATTTTGCGACACCCTTTTGACATGTGATATTTTTTAATTATTTGTTAGTGTGAGAATTTTGAAATTGCGATTAAGATTAAAGAGGAATTATATAATGGAACAAATTCTCACTTTAATTATTGATGAGGAGGATGAATCTTGATGTGGGTTCTGGAAACGAGCTCTCGTATGATTCCAAATTACCTGAAATATGAACAGAATTATACGTTAAAACAATGTTTTTAGTATGAGTGAGAACGCATACTAAAAACATTGTTTTAAAATTATGACAAAAGAAAATTGAATGTGTAATTAAAAAGGAAAAATCTGGTAAAGAAACACAAATAAAAGTGAAATGTAGTTAATTGTTACCAGTTGGAAGGCAAATTGTAGTGTGAGGGCGTGGAATGAAATGTCGAAATAAATGACAAAGAGAGACTGGCTCGGATGAGTTTCTAACTTGCATGGTGTGCCATAACTCTAGCCACGATAAATCAGAAGTGAATATCGAATACTTTGATTTTGATATCCCATCCCTCCCCAAAGTTATACTCAATTTAGGTCGTGAGAACCACACTCTATCTGCAAGGTGGGCCATAAACTCTCTACTTAAACCCAACCCGTTGGATTACATTATATAGTCAGTTGTACTGGAGGTACCGTCGCTAGGCCAAATGTAAAGGAATCTAGTCCATATGGAAAATGGAGTGGTAATTTTAGAGATATCTCGGGATAGGATCACGTCTACATACAGAACCCCTTTAAAATCGAGTCTTTACGAATATAAGTCGAAATTAAATAACGTTTACACAGTTGACCGTCATCTATTATCGGACCTGTACTGTCAGACCACTTGTTATAGTCGGACTAATCTTATTCACCCGATTGATTGTGAATATGGCCATGGTGTCATATACATCGAAAACTTTCCATGTGCAATATGAATGAGGAATTCCACTGTGAAAATTACACTCGTTTTGATGAGACGGATTGGTCTAATTTTTGCTATATAATATCGCTGGCTAAACAGATATCATGGGAATTAAACAAAGACTTTCGATTAGTTGGCATCATCCGCAGATTGTTCAGTCATTAAATCCGAGAAGGATTGAAGGACATTAAAAATAAAATAAATGGAAGACCAAGTGTTACTAAATTTTGTAACATGAAGAATCTGCATGAATCATCAGTTAAAGAAAGGAAGTCTGGACTCCTTATCTCTTATTTATTTATTTTATTATTATGAAGAGAGACAGACACTCGAACATAAAACTTGCTTCACTCACTGCAAATTGGAGCAATGCAATGTGAAATCTGGATGTGACTCTTATTGTAAATAAGAGTCATAACACCAACATTATCTCCACACTTAAGTTTCAATATAATTAGGGATTTGAAACTTAATAATTTAGTTTTGAAGTTGAACATTCTGGAAAAAATAATATTCTACTTGTTGACGGGCAGTAGTGACCGAGAGTGATCTTTAACTTTATTATTAATTAGCATTGACTGATTGTGTCAGACAGTTAGGACCTTTGAAAATTGTTAACATTTTTTTGCAGTTAGGTAATTCGCTTGAGAATTAAGCAAACTGTGTATATTTGTGGTTACCAAACCGTGTCGTTTTTAAAGATTGATTGATTGATTTGAGTTTATTTCTGTGTTTGTTGAGATACCTTTTACAGTTTTTTCATTCAAGAACACACTAAATCTACTATAAGGTTAAAGTTGAAGAGAAAAGTTAAATTACTTAGCGTCGAAATTATTACTTATTTAGTATTTAAATAAGTTTGAGGTCGACTTGATACAATTTGGACAGGTCAAGACTGTCTAGAATTTAGGAGACCTGGGACATAAATTCCAAAGATAGACGACGATAGACAGGCGTAAAGGAGTTGTCGCCATCAATTCCACGTCCAGGGCGACAGCTGCTTTGTCTTTAATTGTATAAATCTATTAATACGCTACTGATAGCCACAATTATTTTCTCTACACTTCGTTTTATTTTATTTACAAAATATTTACAATGGATGATTATTTATTATGTGTTGCGTAAGGAAAACATTATGTCAATGTGTTGTCTGTCTGTCCGTGCGTCTTCCGTCTGTCTGTCCACACTTTTCATGAAGTAAACGTTGACGGATTTCAACGAAATTTACAGGGTAGGTACACAAGGTCACGAGACACAGGGAGTGTAAAGATGACCTCTAACTCAAGGTCACCAGAGGTCACATGCAGTAAATGTTGACGGATTTTAACGAAATTAATATGGTAGGTACACAAGGTCACAAGAAACACCTGGTGTTAATATGACCTTACCAGGAGACATCTGGGGTCACCAGAGGTTACATACAGTATATGTTGATGGATTTCAACGAAATTTTCAGGGGAGCTACACAAGGTCAGGAGACACAGAGTGTAAATATGATATCGCCAGGTGACCTCTGAGGTCACCAGAGGTCACATACAGTATATGTTGACGGATTTGAACGAAATTTATATGGTAGTTGCACAAGGTCACAAGAATCACCTGGTGTTAATATGACCTCGCCAGGTGACATGTGTGGTCAGCAGAGGTTACATACAGTAAATGTTGACGGATTTCAACGAAATTATTGTGGTAGACACAAGGTCACAGAAATAACCTGGTGTAATATGACCTCGCCAGGTGACTACTAAGGTCACCAGAGGTCACATGCAGTAAATGTTGACGGATTTCAACGAAATTTATATGGTATGTACAGAAGTTCACAAGAATCACCGGGTGTTAATATTACCTCGCCAGGTGACCTCTGACCTAAGGTCACCAGAGGTCAAATTTTTAATGTTGCTCGACATGGCCTGAAACGTGTTTAAATGCAATAAAAAGTGGGTGTCAGAGGATGACCCCGACCAAGGTCACCATTTTAGGGACGTATAAGGCAACACATATCTACTCGGTCTTACTGAGCGTTTATTCACAAAATATCTACATTCAGATTCACATATGCAAGTATTTAAGTTTCCAGTTCTTAAGTTCGGTAATAAATGTATCGTATTTAGTAAGAAATAATAAATCCCTTATTTCTCGCAATGGTGAAGTAATGCGAAATGCAACTCAAGATAGTTGGGGTTTCGACACATTGCGTAACGTAGCTTGCCCAACATATTTGAAATGCTCTATCTTTGGAATTTTTGGAAGATAATTTTAGAGTACTGTCCAAAAATAGTTATTATTGATTTTTTTGCCGAATAACGTTTACAATAATTTTACCAGTAATTGTACAGTCGTAGCGTTAAATACAAAATCACCAAGAATTTTGAAATGTACCTTATTTAATATTTCTCTGCGATGCGTAAAGCGCTCATGAATTGTCAAAGTTTGATCTTAAAACCATAAAGCATGATATGAAAGCCCCAAGGTATGCCAAAACTCTAGAGAGCTTTGGGTAAAGGTAAAGGGCCGAAACTAACGATAGTAAGTAGAATGACAGTTATCGACTTCTCGGTTCGAACAAATTTCACATGAGATTGGTAAATTGACGACTTCTTCCAGACGTTTTCCTAATTCGTTTATGTCAATTAGGCCTAGCGGCAATTACACTAATTGGCAAAAAATCCAAGCATGTTAATTATGCCATGCCTAATACATGGCATTTGGACATCGATTTGGTGGTTATGTGATTTTCTTTGCACGTTTCCAGAAGTCTATACGTCTTTAACTGCGTAAAAAACGCAAAGCTTAGAACAAATGGAGTGGAAATAACTAATTTGGAATTACACGCAGACATTTTTTTTAACTTCAAAGTTTTGATAACAGATTTGTTGATATGGGTTCGAGTGAGTATTCCAGCAGTGATAATATTGGGGTACGTCTTCCCCCCTGACCGGCCACACACAAATCCACTCTGAATCCTGGAGATTGTCTAAAATCCCATCAATTTCGACGCATTCCTGGAATCTGTTTCCACTCCGGGGTCATTCAATTCGCACATGAACCCGTGGTTTCTATAACACACAGTAAGATGGAATGGACATAACTTTGCCTGCAATATGGATTCGTTCGTTCGTATTCGATCACATGGAGTTTGTAAAATAATTTTTAAATGCCGTCGATGGGAAAATACAGAGAAAGGTTTGGCAGTTCTATCAGTATTGGTTTTGACACCGAAAAAAAAAATTGATACTAGAATTATTTTGTTTACCGTTTACCACAATTAGACAATTGACCCTTCCGTTTTTTCAATTATGGCAATTAACACTAATTTTGAATGGCTGTGTACATGTTTATGTAGTCCGCATTGCAATTATATTCTGTTCCGAGATAATACTCCGACGCAAAGTAATTTTAAGCAAATCCAATATTATAAGTCTGTTAGCTAACGATGGTCTATTAAAGGGTGGCCCAGAAAACGTGTGTTAAATTTTAATGGGCTAACCGCCAGCCGAGTTGAGATTATGAACAAATTGCTTAGCTCGAATTCGAATTATGTAGACCAGCGACCCCCCAAACAAAAGTGGCAACTACGGGGGCTGACAAAACACATGAGTAAACCTTAAGACAGTTCTTCCAAATATCATGGCAGACGATAGAGTAAGTCAGGTTACTGATTGCAAGTGATTGGATTGGATGGCATTGGATTTATATTTATTGAATTCATCAATTCCATAGCTCACACAACATAAACATTAGGATATCACATTGATTAATCAGTCAGTGTCATCAATTCCGTCTCGTATAACTAACTTAAATAACTTCATATAATATTAATCAATGATGTAACTAAAGTTACAGAGAACACCAGAGCAATAGACACAAAATACAACGTAGATACCGGAGATTTCTAAGTGAAATCTCAACGCCGGAGCCATTGGAATCCGTCCCGTGTATGATGGGCTACACTGTATTTTGGCGCAAGGCACAGTCAAAATCTAATAGCAATGGTCAATTTGATGGCAGAAATATTACTGTACTCTAAGGTATAACTCACGGAAAAACATTGCTCTTGTGGTTTTCGAAATTTGAAGAATTTAAAAAAAATGACAAGAGAAGGGATGAAAGTATACCAAAGAATTTTTGACCTAAGTTGTAAATTGGGCACTTTCAGTTGGCGTCTGGACATTGCGAATAACGGATTCAGAAATGTGAAGGCAAATTCAACATTCTTTGATTGCGACTGCTACTACATGGCATTCCTTACTTTAAAACAACTATTCATTGTTGCGCACTCGTTCATTGAAAGCGACATCTCTAAAGAGACTCAAGTTGAACTACAACCTCGGCTCCTGTACATCGCCGAGATTCTAGCTTCGGACAGTATCTTGCATACTCATAAATTCTACGGTGAACAAATTTTGACGCTCATTTCATCATGGATTCGTCTGGATGCTAGTTATCAAGTAATGCATAACTGAGATCACTTTAGCCAACAAAATTAAGCTTAGTGGTTAGCTTCTTAAGATGTAACTTAACTAGAGAACCCGAGCTCAGTCAAGAGTGCAGATCTAGTATTTGTGTTCAGTATGATGAAAAAATTGTTGAAATCGTATAGTTCTAGAACAGTTCCTTTATATAGTGGTAATAAATGTGATTTCAGAGAAGAAAAGTAAAAGTGCGTTTAACTACAGGGTCACGCATAACCTATGCCCTTCCCCCTATTCGGCAGCCCAATCTGGGGGAGCCGCACAAAAAGTGAGATACGTATTTTGTAGAGAAGCTTATTGCCGATCTGGGTTGTCATTGCGATTAAAAATCCGTTACGCGTAACTGGGCTGACGAGCGATTAAGTAAAAACGGCATGCAAAGACTTTTTATAATTTTGTTGGTCCGGTTTGGAGAAAATCGATTTTGTATCCCTGTATATTTTAAAATTCAAATATCAATATTGGCATCATGATGTTTAAGTCAATCATTGGTCTCCGTATAGTATGTCAACCACGGCACGGACAGCTATTTACGTCCACACCTTATCACAAACACACCGAACCAGGAAGCTGTCGAAAATTAACAGCGGCGAACAAACGTTTGACTTCATTCAGATATGGCGAACGTATCACGCTTGCAAGCAAAACATATTCTTGTATTGTTCGTGTGCGTAATGTACAGTGTGTCTTAGAATTAGTGCAGGGCGGGCAATGTCCCTCCTTCCATTAAACCATGTAAGAGGAGTAGGACAATATTTTCTTCCTCACATTAGGTAAACGTTAACAATAAAGTACAGGAGGCCAGCGAGTCGAGTCGAGTTTGTCATTTTCATGACTCGAAATTTTTTAGTCGAGTCGAGTTGAAGTATGACTCGACTCGAGACTCGACTCGATTTTTTCGAGTTGTGTTGTACTATTGATATAACTAATTCAATTATGCAATTCAATTATAGATCAATATAAAATCATTTGGCAATGTTTATTCAAACACTAAATATTTTTGTCCTTCAAGGCTAATTACAGTTCACTGCAGGGTTCGTCGGTAATTACAGGTAATTTAACACCCTGTAGTTATCAACTGGTAATTACCACCCCGTGTGCAGCGGAACGAGCCAACGTGCAGTGTCTGTACGCAAGCGCCGAGTATTAATTACAGGCGGTTTGAATTACCAAAGTGCTAGTTACCGGTGAATACCATTAATCACCGGTGAATACCATGGTGCTTAACGTTAAATACCACTAATCACCGGCCAATTAAAACTATTTAAAATTACCGTTTTTACCGTTTCAATTACCATTCTCTTGTAATTACCAGGTAATTGCCGCGTAATTATTAACCCCGTACCAAAGACATTCATTTTTTTTGGTTTTCCTTACGGAGTTCTGGTTTGATGGTCCAACTCGAAAATTTCGAGTCAAGTCGAGTCGAGTTGGCTTTCTGGCTCGACTCAAAAAATTGCATTTTTTTGAGTCGAGTTTTGAGTCGAGTCGACTTGGGCCGAAACTAGACTCGACTCGATCTGAGCACTAAATTTTTCCATCTTCGGTAATTTTTTTTTAAATAGCAACAAATTCACTTTAACTGATATCCGACACTTGTGAAAAACAAAGCAAAGCTGAGCGCGTACATATTAATTTTTAAGTGAGTTTCTCCGGATGTCTGTAATGTAATGTACCGGCCAAATGGCTATGGCTTTCACGCTATTATAGAGCCGGGAAGCTCTTCTACGTCGGTCATTCTGTGAATACAATAAGTTTATTCATTCAATTGACTTGAGCTCAAAAGTGACGATATCTACAAATATAAATTTATGTAAGGACAGAACTGTTATTTCTTTCTTAAATTTTACCCTTGCTGATCACGATTCTAATAAATCAGCAATGATAATCCAGGATTAGTACGATTTATAAAGGACAGTGAAATCTCATCATGGCGCATAGAGTTTTAGCTCTAAAAATTTGAGACTCGGTAGAATTGATCATGTTGGGAAATGAATCGACCATATTCTTTTTCAAAATGTCAAAATTCGAAAGTGAAAGTGAAATATCAAATTGAATCTGAAAAGTGTGAAAGCGATCTTTCCAGAGTTTTCCTTTCTTTTAGACGCAGCTCACAAGGGTTAAAAACAATCCGATGTCATTTCTTTCAAATGTACTATGTACAAAATAATCAGAAGTGTCGGAAATTGTCGAAACGTACAATTATACTATTTTGTTCGTTTGGACTATTATGCAGCGAAATAACCCGTTCGAACCACAAACAGAAAATATTGGTAAATTTGTATATTTAAAAAACGTGCCTTATGACGGGTGTGGAGAATCACCCGAGCTGAAATGAAATTGCCTGACTGGAGCACGCATATGAGAATCACTTGAGCGGTAAAATTCCCTCAATGCCATCGCAAGTAATGAAAGTGTAAGTGTCAGAATGCGACTTGTATTAATACAGCATGTTTCAAAAGTCATAAACCCTTTTAAAAATTTGCGGGGCCAGTTGAAGAGCCGTCTATGTCACAGTGGTGGAGGGAAAACAATATTTTATTGACGCGAGTTCAGAAACAACGTAATAATAGTAATTAATACGAAAGATAATAAATAATATAAATAAAACCAGTTACACATAGTGTGCGTTAAATAAATAAAAATTCTGGCCTCCTTCACGTCACACTCTAGAAAATCCAAGATTTAACTAGAAATATCAACTGTACATTTTAGTTGCACTGCCTGCAACATAATGTCTTCGACTTTCCTGCCCGTTGAACATTCAAATGAGCTTATGACTTTTGAAACAAGCTGTTTGAATCAGAGCGTTTTGGCGAATTTGTTGTGTACGACACGGTATATACTGGATTATTATGAAAATCCGTCATGCATTTGGTCGACTTCGGCTACACAGTCGGATTAGGAAATCTGCTTGTCAATAATGATATCATCAGGACAACTCTTAATTTAAATGGTGTAGCGCTATAGGAATTGAGGTTTTCTGAATTCAAACCGACATTACGCGATAGGACCCGCACATGCTCACAGTCATTGCAGATCGGATTCTCCAACATAAAATCCACAAAATGATCGCATAAAAATAACTTCTTTTTATACGTTTTCTCAATATCTTCAATCCCAATATTCGTGAAGTTGACTGCGTAATCAGTACCAACCCTTGACGCATAAATCCTCGAGCTACACACAGACGCCGTGATATGATTGTAACTCTTTGGAGAAGCCAAGTGAATCCAAATATATAAATGTCTCTAGAACTTATGTCAAAATTCTTGGCTACTTAACCCGAATTGTTCCAGTGCACTGAACTCGTAGAACACAAAATGAACAAATTGTTCATTTCGTGAATGTGAAACGTGAATTCAAAGAACAGGACTTTCGTATTCTTTCTATTTATTTAATACATCTGTCTTAACTTTTACTTTCCCACAATCACTATTTATTTGCCTCGCTGGACTAATGTGACCAGTTTCTGATGTCAACGTGATTGCTTTTCAAGTCGTTTACTTGTCAGGGACTGGACAGATTGTTCTTATTCATCCGGTTCACTATTGGTTTAGTCAATAATTGGTTTGTCTCCTAACAAATGAAATATTAAACTATCCCTGAGTGTCATTGATTCCGATTGTAACTAATTAAAATATGACTTAATTTAATGCATTAAGGATCATTACTGAGAGCGTAGGGATAAAAGTCAAATTCACATCCGCTCTGTTCATAAAAACCGGGTTTCAGCTGGAGATTCTTTAAGATTGATTATGACTCGTCGTTTCATTATTATTAGTAACACAATTATAGTGTTTGACTTTAACCTTGGTATAAAAAACTGGAATGTATGTGTTTGTCTACTTGTGTACGGTTTATAACCAACGCGTGTTTTAATGTGAATGTGTAAATTATAAAATTGTAAAATTGTAAAATTGCACATATTAAATTATGAGAGCACTGAATTGTCGATATGGTTATTTTTAATTCAGAACTATAATACTCAAAATTGATGTTGTATGCCATGAGATTAAAACATGGCCAGTAATTAATATTAATAGAATTAACATAATATTATCGGGTTGTTTTAGATTTAAAAATAAATTAAGTACAAAAATATTATGCAAAATACATTCCATGTAATCCAAAACTTGTAGGTATACAATTTCAGACGGACCGAGTGAACGGCATGATTTGACCAATTAATCTTTGCGTACAGGCGGAGCCATCTAGACAAGGCTTGCCTTGGAGTCTTCTATCAATTGAATTCCACGAATAGAGTGTTGACATTCTTGTCTGGGAAGTGGAGCCACATGTGCTCCTCCGGATTTTCCTTTCTTTTGTGATGGATGCTAAGCTGAATTTGTGCGATCCGGATCGCCGCGGAATCGATCGGACAAGGACTGCACCTTGACGAATGGCTGGTGAATAAAATTAATATGTGATTATTATTTGTGTGATTAATAAATGTACAAAAAAAAGTTCAATAGTAAAATACTTACGTTGACCTTTAGTGTGAGATCATAAAATGAGGACGAGTCCATCTTCCTGTATTAGCACTCACGTTCAAGGGGTGACCAATCCCTTCGGAATTTGTATCTCCTTCGTTTTCTTTCATCGTAGTCGTAATTGAAATTGGAATGCCAGCTTCGGATTGGACTCTCATTGTCAGAAGATGAGTGGGATGATCTTTCGCGGTACCACTCTTGCTTTTGAATTTTATTAATCCGTAGAAATATTTCATTCGCGTCTGGATTGCGACAAGGGATTGGATCTGACTTGGGTCTTTTTACTCGGGCCGGACTTGTATTTTGATCTGACGACATTTTGCTCACAAATTAATTTCTTGCGTGGACTTATAATTTTGACAAGTACAAAATGAATAAAAATATTTATCACTTAACTAGAAATAATTGAAAAATTTGGGACAGTTATTCTCAATCGGGCACAGAAATTGTATTGGTTGACCATCAGCTCATGGACGTTCATTTTATACGAAACCTGGATCTCCCGATGTTAAAATACAAACGTGTTTGACAGACGGGAAAATTAGCACGAGCAATGAGCACGACGTGCAAAAATTATTTCTAGAGAACCACGCAATGAAAACGCTGCATACGTACTATAGAACATCAGCACAGAACCATGGATACAGAAATAATGCACACAGATAAATAAGTAAACACTCATGCACTATCTGTGTGTATGGCCGGTCGGGTCGGTGGGTCAATGTTTTGATTTTACACTTGCTTTTACGGAATACGGTGCACAAGTTCACGTGAAATGTGTACTAACGAGGGAGGTGCTTAGCGTGTACCTCGACGATTTTACCCAAACTTTTGTTACTGAAAAACCTTGGCCCCAAACCTTCAAAAACGTGATTAGCTCTAGCAACTCTCAAAACTAGATTTTTTTAAGAAAGTCTTTGTTCTTAAGATTTTAGGTGAGCACCGTTTGGACGCTGGAAATACACAGGGGCATGTGCTACGCCGAAGGCGGATTCGACGAAGCACATGCTTCCCCCGTATTTCTAGCGCCCAAGCGGTTTGACTTTTGGGGATGGGACCTTCACAAAAGTTGTTCAGCAGGTCAAGGGCTATAACATATCAACGCAGCCAATTCTTACAGGTGGTAATTTGCCTTGCCTTTTGTGCAGTGTCCTTTCTCTTTTTTCCGTTTTGCACTTTTTCTAAAAATAACCAATTTCTTAAAAATTGAGTTTTGAGAGTTGCTCGAGCTAATGACATTTTTGAGGGTTTGTGGAAAAGGTTATTCAAGAAAAAAGTTTGGGTCAAATTGTTGAGTTACACCCTAAGTACTTCCCGCGTAACTACGATTCAGTCAGTCCAGCATAAGTACACGGTCTACGTACTGTGTATTTTGTATACATTCATTCTGCTATCTGATCAAGTAGTGTAGAGCGTGTGGTCGTAATTTCTTGCACACGAATGAGGAAGGTGGTATGCTCGGATCATCTAAGTGAGCTGACTCACGTGTTTGATTATTGTCCATCGAATAAATTAAACACAAATGATGACGTCAAAGTATTAAATTAAAAATTATTGCCGAATTTAGTATTAACCGGAAACGCCAACTTTTCGACCGAAATAAACCGCATAAAGTTTTACGATAAAAGTCAGACGGCATTTACATATTTCCACAGAAGTTATATCTCATTTAGTCGGGAGTGTATTTTCACTGAACATTCTGCGAAATTATTCCGAATTCAATTTTCGGTGAGAATACGTTAATTCCAAGTACACCTGTGCATGAACTTAAGTCCAATTTCAAGTACTTTTCTTTCATCCCATAAAAAGTACTGAGTGCCCCGGAGATCACCGTTTCGGCACATTCCGTTTAAAATGTTCAAAGGTTCATCACACATACATCACAGTCAGCAACAGCCAAACGACAGTGCAACAGGTATACACGAACGGTTTTATTGACCTGTGACCTCAACCTATGACGGCAGAGAAAAGTGCTAGCGAAAAAAGTTGTTCGTCTCAACAGGACGCGCACTTTTGCATGGATAATTTTTGAGGTTGAAGGAACGATACACCCTACTTTGGCGTCCAGTGTGACCTTCAGTTTTCTTAAGGATAATCCTCTTCTGATATTTTGTTCAATAGGTCGATGTCTATCACTGTTTTATTGATCCAAATTAGATTGCAGAAGCAGTTCTAGTGTTCAGAGTGTGTACTTTTTTGCACATGGACCAAGGAAATGCTTAGATCATTTGATCTATTTTAATTGGACTCATTGTGGTTGATACTATATTGTTTTTTTTATTATTGTCCACAGAAAAATTTATTCAGCCGTGATGACGGCTGGAGATTACATATTATTTAATGTTTTCCGATAGAAGTCATTTCTTCAAGTTCATGCTCCAGTTGACATATTCCTACAATATTTCCGTAAGTGTTGTACAAATGGGTTCTCCGAAACAAAATCATTCATTTCGTAATACAATTTTTTGATGAACCCGTCTAAAATCATATTTTTCTAAATGTATCAGAAAATTATTCCTGGATATATATATTATTTAAAAAAGTAAGTTTGCCATTTTATTCTAAATTATGCTCCGTGTCTTATGAGCCAATCCTATTTTGAATTTCTTTTTTCAAAATTTCAAAAACTAATTGTTTAATGAAAACTGCCATAAATTCACAAATTCTTGCAAATTCCGCATGTTGAGAATTTCTTACAAATTTTGAAAAAATTTGAAATGCTGAAACTATCAGTTTTTTAAATATTATTTTTGCATTTCTGTTCACTGCGTTCGCCGTAATGCGCACGGATCATTCGGATATGGCTCATAAGACGCACAGTTAAATTTCGAATAAAATGGTCATTTTGCTTTCAGATAAGGTCAGAACGCATAGTAGGTCGATTTTTGACCCTACACTATATATTTTGCAATGCAAACTAATCCTAATTTCATGTATTTTATGCACACTGTATACAATGTGCGGGGATCATTCCATTCATATTGTTTGGAACAACATATCACAATTTAAATGAGGCTGCGATGCCAGGTAATGTCTGTCCTCTATTTACCCTGTGTAGTCATTATGACTTTATTCCTTCTGCACTATAAATCACGAGACACAAACGATCAGACTTGAGTCAATTTCTTTGAAAATGTAATTAATTACAAATTACAAATTACACCGTCAATTTTTAAAGTAATTGAATTACAATTACAAATTACATAATAAATTTTGAAGTAATTAATTACAAATAACAAACTACATGTGAAATTGTGATAGTAATTAATTGCAATTACGATTACAATTATTCGAGTTTATCAGTACTAAACACACATCTTTGCTTCCACTATCCAAAACTTCGTTCAATCTTTTCTAGTCAACAATTGTAATTGAGAAAAATGTAATTTCAATTACAATTTACAATTAAAATTACAAACATCTTCCGAGTAATTAATTACTATTGCAAATTACGTGCAAAATATTGGATGTAATTAATTACAATTACACAATTAGCAATGTAATTGACCCAAGCCTGCAAACGATACACTCTACTCTAACTAATGTCAACTAATGTCTACAATTTAATACAAAATAATATTTATCTTACTTTGGAATCGAAATTTTATCATTTGTTTAATAACACTTGCGGATGCCCGAAATGTGCACGAGATGCAGGAAGAAGTCATTCCTTTGAATTATTCGAGACGCGGACTCTGCAAAATATAAAGCTGGACAAGAATTCTTCGGAAATTACTTGCTCAATCAGATACCAAGATGAATTTGGACTTTATATGTAGTCAATTTATTTCTTGTTTGGTTTATAACAAACATTCAGACTCAAACATTGTTTGTTCAAAAAACCATTAATAAACCTGTATCGACAACTGTAAATAAACAAAATTGACTATTTTTTGTAACTTTTCTTGTATCCATTGTGGCAGAAAAGAATGGATGGATGGATGAATACGTGTTTTATTGTAGTCTTCAACTTCATAGCTCACACAACATAGACATCGTAGATGAATCATCATCAAGAGACCATAGACGGTCTATCTGGCCAATTTCGGTCAGACATCGGGAAACCAAGATTAGATGTCAGTGAAGGGCTGTATTAGAAACACACATTCTAAAATTCACACACATGAGGTTGCATAATCATGTTGATCTTCTTTGGTAGTGCTGTTCTTACTCCAGTTCTGAGTTTGTCAGAAAAGCTCCATAGAAAACACTTCAAAATTGGAAATTATTTCAGATTCTTGTCACAGAAAGATAGCTGCTCAATAAATTCTGACTTCATTCCTCTGTTTTCCTCCCTCATAGTTGAAACTGCAGCCCCAGTTTTGAGTTTGGCCTTGAGAGGTAGCTGATTTTTCTCTCTCCCACCGCTCTTGTTTTCGAATTCGATTTATCGGAATAAACCTTTCATTTGGATCTTGGGACCTTGGACATGGGATTAGATCTGATTTGGGTATTTCGACCGTCCATGCTGAATTAACGCTCTAATACGACGACACTTTTTTCATCGATTAAAATAATGTATGCATGTACACTGTGTATGTTAACTATAAAATACTTGTCGCAGGTTTAAAATAACTGATACTATTTTATCACGAGCGATAATAATTGTACAATTCACTATCAAGATCAAGAGTTCAGGGTGGGGGTTGAATACAAACCGATCATTTTTCCACATTTCTGCATATACCCCTATAGTGAATGTTGTGAAAGTATGTGACCAGAATTCTCCCTATTTCCCTATATTTTCTTTGACAACTTAATCTGATAAGATAAAATCTGTTGAATTCAATTTACGTAAAGTTACTGCATCTTTTTATGGAAAAACATTAATTAATAACCGAATTGTAGATATTACTTTCTGGGAATTACAAGGTAAACTGAAGTAGCCAATTTTGAGAAGTTTTCCAAAACGATTAATGTAAAAAGTAGAGAATGTAATATCATAAAACGCACGATTCATGTGTTCCTCAGTCCCAATGAGCGGGTGGATGAACTTACGCGGAACATATAAGGCAGAAAAACCTTGTTTCCCATACGCATGAACGTACTTCGGTATTAAGTACATTTGTCGGTACTGTGTCGATTTTGACAACTCACAATGGTGGGCAGTGAAACATGAATAAAGTTTATTTCTCTCATGTAACCAATTGGGTGACAACTCAAAGATGTGGAAAATCCAGTATTAACATCCATTCCTTTCACGCACAACCCCAGTCAATTGTCTTAATTCAATGATTACAGAACTGTCATTCAGTCGAGACCAATTGTACATATGCACATACAAATGAGAAGATGCATTTCGTGCGAATCGAAGAAGACTAATTATAATTGCAAGTGCGTTCACAACATAACGCACAGTCGGACTCCTTTGTGATGGACCCATGTATGTATGTATGTTACGAGAGTGGAAGCAACTGCTACAAAGCAGAGCTCCCAAGCTGACTAAGCCATTTTTGGC
>JAQFYE010003162.1:0-16011 GCA_034694305.1 Protaphorura glebata
TAAAGTTAAATTAAATTCTTGGTTCATAGGTCGATCTAATGACGTCAGAGTCTATACTGGAAGTCCGTAATGTCCACACGGATGATTTTGGCTCTTACGAATGCATTGCCAGAAATGAACTTGACTCTGCCTCACACTTTGTCAAATTGGACACTCCTTCCGCACCGGACATTCCATTGGGACTCCGCGTCGTCAATTTCACTCATGACTCCGTCACGTTGACCTGGGTGGCTGGTTTTAACGGGGGATTTGACCAATTTTATCGAATTCAATACGTCAGAGTGGGCTCGGATCATAAACGCACTATGGA
This sequence comes from Protaphorura glebata, assembly GCA_034694305.1. Taxonomy (NCBI): domain Eukaryota; kingdom Metazoa; phylum Arthropoda; class Collembola; order Poduromorpha; family Onychiuridae; genus Protaphorura; species Protaphorura glebata. The sequence goes on from JAQFYE010003162.1 coordinate 311, forward strand.
TGTGATTCCTACTTCAACTATGTTTTCAGTGACGCCACTCGCTTTGGGCACAGAGTATTCATTCAACATAATGGCAGTCAATGTCATAGGTGAAAGTAATTGGACGACTGAAGTTGTGCGTCAAGAGACTTCAAGTGAGTATTTTTTATGAAATTGTAACTTTCGTTTCAAAATTTGGTTGGGGGAATATGAAAATTTTCATCTTTCAATTTAATTTGGGAAGGTGATTGAAAAATTTTGGTTTTGAATTTCATTTTAAGTTTTCAACTTTCGACATTATACAATTTCAATTTGGATATTGGTTTGGGGCGTTAACTTCATTTTAGAATTTGGTTTGGGTAATGTAAGAATTTTTGCCTGGCAATTTTGTCTTCATATATGCCTTAAAATTATACTCTAGTGAATTGGTGCTGGTTGGGTAATTACGCTTTCTGCCTTCTTCCTGCTAAATTTCTGTTTCTTGTTTCTTTCGGTGGTTTTGGTCATCTTGTAGACGTAGGAACAAATTCCATCACAACGACGGACGGGGACTTTCACACTAATCCTTTCTCTCGTCTCGTCATAAGTGCTTTCATCGTCGTCGGCACGACGATGCTCCTCATCAACGTCCTTCTCATCGGATGCTTTATTAAACGACGCACAAAGAAACGATCAGGTGAGATAATTCGTTTTGGATTTCTCTACTTTCAGATTACCCGACAGACCGTGAATTGTCTCAATTGTTGAATGGAAAACCGGACCTTCCCAAAATTATTATTATTTCCGTTTGTGTGGTTGGAACGGTTCTTGTTCTTATCAACATTGCCATTGTATCATTTTTTATCCGGAAGAGGAGGAATCCCAAGACCAAGCAGGACGAGGGTATATTTTGTTGTTTCTTATTTATTATATTTCTTAAGCTAAGCATTTGGCGGTGAAGAAACTCCTTAGGGAGAAAGCATTCCAAATTTTGCACAAAGGCAATTTAAAACTCTCCGTAGTGTCAACTTTCTCCAAACTTGTCATAATGTAAAGTGGCCAAATCTGAAGGAAAGCTTAACCCGAAGGATTGGTTACATTGTTAAAATAATTTAATCTTCCATTTGAGGGCCAGCATAGCCTAATTTGAAGCAATTCACCTGCGTTGATGTTTTGTATTTTGAATCGAATCGAAAAATCTGATTTTCCATTTTATTTACTTTCAGCGAGCGAACAAGGTAGCAGTAAATCAGCGACAATAGAGATGTATGCTCCGAGCTCTTACAATGAAACTATGACTGGAGAAACTTTGTCTTCTGTATCGGAGAAAAGTGCAACATATTCTCAAGGGGATCATCACGATGAGTACATTGTAAGTGTGCGCATAAATTGCTGAAGTTATATTTATTTTTATTTACTGAATTAATAATTTGATTTGTACAGGAGGACGGCGGTAAACAGTTAGGTGTTTCAACTTATTTAGTCGAACCAGTCAATCATCTTTCGAACGGATATGGGGACATGGGTGGACTGAGAGCCAGTACGCTGCCAAGACACCCCAAACATCTCCCAGCCCCAGTCTATGGTCATCACGAAGATGATGGTTATGTGGATGCCTTCAGAAGGAATGCGTACAATCACGGTATGTATTTTCGACAAATATATTACACATTTCAGATATAAAATTGAAATGCCTGAGTGACCTTATCCTAATTGTAATTTTCAACAGGCGAGAAACCTTACGGCCGAGCCACCCTTGCCCGTCCACCCCAAGTACCTCCAATCCCTGAACTGTACAACATCCCCCCAGAGGCCCGTTATTACCCTCCACCCGGATTCGGAAGTCCTGTCGGAAATGGGGATATTCGACACATGTCACAAGACATGCTCAACACACATGACCAATTGACGAGCTTTCACCCCCCAAATGGACGTGGACCACTTTCCCCACAACGAGGTTTCAGCACTTTTGTTCCTAGTCCTAATATTGAGCATGAAGGACACCTGGTCTGACGACTCCCGAGTTGTCGGACACTCCAAATCCTTAGTCGATCGATTTGGTGAAAGCATCTAGTCAGGTTAGAAAATAGAAAGTCATACAACCGTATCATTCTTGCAACGGGGCTCAAAATCAAATATTAACTTTTTGTCCCTGACAGTTACCAGGAAGACTGGCGACCGGGAATTGTGAGCTAATTCTGATATCGGACTCATTTTGCCGATAAACCTTGATCATTGTGTCAGTGAATATGAATAACCCATCCAAAGGAAGAAGAAATGCCATGACAAGTTCTGTGTAAAGATATGCTGCCTATTGTACCGGTAAGTAAAAACGTATTCGACTCGAGATTACTGATGCCGAGGATACAAGTATACCGTCTGTCGCAAAAGTAGGTCACACCAAATTGTCACCCCGTGACACAACTTGTATGGCTGGATTTTAACATAATTGCAATTCTACTGAACAGCAAATTATAAACAAAGGGAAAAGGGACCTACTTTTACGACAGACGGTATTCAATTTTTGATTGGATAACTCGCATAAAATTATTCTAAACCAAACAACATTTGCAAAAATTTAATCCATACTCGAGAAGGATGAGTGCATCTATACTTAATTGCAATTAACATTTGATATTATAGTTGATGAAGCGGACGTTGATGCGAAAATTCCTGATTGATTGGAATTGAAGGGTGAAAATCCTATTCCTTTGGACGAGTGCAAACTTCAATGACCTTTGAAATGCCTTTGGCACTAGAAGCATAATGTTTGTGAGAAGCTTACACCTTTCAAGAATGTTTCTACTGCCATAGGCCAAGCTTCCGATTCCGCTAATGGATCTCAAGTGCCTTCCGCCGAAATAAACGACGACGATGCCAGGGTTAAACAAAGCGAAATGTACATATATAAACTACTGACTGGAAAACTACTTCCCCGAGAACTTGTTTTGTCATGGGAAAGTAATTTTCTAGAACACAAAAATGGACGAATTTACAATTTATTCTAGACGTTTTTATTAGTCACTCTCGGCGACGACCGACTGTTACTTGTCGCAAGTATTTTTATAGCTAATTGACTGAAACTTTAAAAAGTCGACCTTTGTGAAATAGGACAATTATTATATATAATGATTTTTAGTTAAACTTCAGTCGCCACATCCTTCATAATGTGCTGTTCGTAAGAAACAGTCAATGATGATTATAATTATGTATGTTGTTATAATTTTAAGGTTTAACTTTACACATGTTCAATTAATGGAATGATATGGTGTGATAGATTAACTTTTTGATGAAGTGCGGCGTGAGACAAAACTGGTGAAGCCAGCAATAAATAATAAAAAAATCATCTTGTGACTGCATACTCATTTTCATATAAATCGCATGTGTGACACTGTTCTGGAATATTCTGTGGCCAATGAAGAGAAAGGTTGGAAAGCCACTCGGGCACAGTTCAACCTAAGTCTGAATTGTTGAAAATCGACTCTTACTTTTTGATTTGTTACATGTGTATGCTTAGAAATTTTATATTAATTAACATGTAAAATCGTTTTCTCTACCGGAATCACTGCCAGGCGCAATTTCAGTAGTTACTGTATTATATCGTTGCTTCTTACTGTATCACCAGGAGTGATTCAGTTCGAAGATCAATCAACTATTGAGTTGATGAATTTCAACGCGAAGTAAGCGGAAGTAAGCCTCAGAACCGTGATCGGATCAATCAATTTTATAATGCCCACGTTTCGTTGTTGAAGTTGACTGGTGACACCATTTAGTATATAATTGAAAAGTAAATCGAGTGAATAAATTAGATATATGAGGGCTGTCTCGTTAAATCCAAACTTGTTCACAATTTTCATTTATATCTTTCCGTATTTCGCTCTAGACGTGTGAATCCTGTTACTGTCAAGCCAAAGCATCTAAAGTGAGTATAAATCAAGCTCAAATATATAGCATCTGTTTCGTAATTATGAAAGACTATTTATTTGTTCCACTTGCGTAGGTTACTTTCATGTTGCTGATATTTTTGGAAAACCTATCTTAGTTTAGAAAATATTAGCACAATTCTTCATGTGGTACACACTAATTTTAAACTGAAGGAATATATAGGTTCTCTCGCCATATCGAATTTCTCTCTTTGAAAACTTTTTGAGTTTCTCGTCATCCAGATTTAAACGATCTGCGAGACAATAGGGCATTCACAAGAGAATGTCACATTACAGTTTCGATGGAATGTATTTCTCAATTTCTATTGGAAAATTTTGACGAGCTGCAACGAATTAATTAATCTACTCTCCGTTATTCCCTTGTTGGCAAAGTGGCCCGTATGTTGAAAACAGTTTATTCTGATTCTTCACCTAAAACAACGGAATAGCGTGCCAATTGCTAACTTCAAAAGAAAAATCACATTGTACACTGCACTGGTCGACAACTATGGCAGAAAGTGGGAGGGGTTTCACAGAAGGTACCATACACGTCGGTAGCAAATGACACCGAGTGTACCATTAAGATAAAGTTATGGATTCTTGCTGCAAAAAATATCGATAATAATATTTTACTATGAGATTTACTGTTTTACAGCCTAAATTTCAATACTACAGGGTGTCCCAAAAGAATATGGCGGGTTTCAAAAATTCACAACTTCGAAAATATTGACTAGAAATTCAAAAAAAAAAAATATTTTTATTGAAATTTCGAAAGGACTTGTTTTTTTTTACAATTTTGACATTTTTCGATTATTGATAGATATTCTGGCTAGAACGGCCTTTCTAATTTTTGACCTCCCACAGCCTAATCACGTTATTAGCATGGGCCATTTCGATTGCTTGAAACCCAATTCTACTCACCTGCTCGTCGATGTCTCTTTTCATGTTTCAAAATTCATTTTGAAAATTCGAAAAATAATTTTGGCAATTTTAAAAATAATTTCCAACATTTCAAAAATAATTTTAAAATTTAAAAAACAAATTCGGAAATTTCAATAATAATTTTCATTTTTCAAAAATAATTTCCAACATTTCAAAAATAATTGTCGAAATTTCGAAGATTGTTTTCAAAATTTTGACAATTATTTTTGGAGTTGTGGAGACCTCGAAAAGACATGGAAAGAAATATCGAAGAGCAAGTGCGTGGAATCCGGTGTCAAATACTTGATATGCCCCATGCCAGTAACGTTATTAGGCGGTGGGAGGGCAGAAATTAGAACGGCCGTTATAGCGGTAATACATTTCACTAATCAAAAAATGTCATAATTGTAAAAAAAACAAGTCCTTTCGAAATTTCCATAAAAATATTTTTTTTGAAATTCTGGTCAATATTTTCGAAATTGTGAATTTTTGAAACCCGCTATATTCTTTTGGGACACCCTGTACTTTGCCTAATATTAAAATAGTAATATACCTAAATGGCTACAACTTCCGAATGATAAGATTGGTTCAGAGTGGGGGACGTGAAGATTCCTATTGGTGTAACATTCTATTCCCAGAAATTCATCGTTTAAAAGATAAGTAAGTCGCTGAAGATTTAGATAATAATAATAAATTATATAAAAAAAATCCGAACCACAAGGAATACTTTTCAATTTGTATTTTATTAAGAGTTTAACCAGTACTGTAAACACTACATAAAGAAATTCAGCCATAGTGGGTAGTCCATCACAGAGTTTCATTCGTCTTTGTGGAAAATATGTCATTACCGCAACACACGTACAAGATCGGCTTAAGAATAAATTACTGTTATAACAAAGAACATTGAAGGAAATATAAATTTCATATCATATCATATGTCGTCATTATATCATGTTACAGCGCATATATTTACCATACCTTAATTTTTTTATAGAGCTAGGATTTCATTTTTCAGTCCATTGTGTACTTTGAAAACAGGCGTGACGATAAGTTCTGTACTGGTCATGAATCTTATATATAACCTATGTACTATTACGTAAATGAAAAATCAACGCTTATGTCGATGCTGAATTTCAATTAGATTTTCTAGCGATATTAAGAATAGAAAGAGTGCTGACTCAAATTAATTCGTCGGACGTTTGTCATGAATAAATTATTAACTCAAAAGCTTGAGCTCCTACGCTGTGTTGTAAGAATTGCGTCCATCTTAGTGGAAATGGGCTCCCAAAATATAAATTACGTCGAATACTTTATATATTATAGTTAAAACTTGTGCTATTTAACAATGGTTCTGACCTCGACGGTTTCTTCTTCGCAGAAAAGGCACTTGAGATCCATTAGTGGAAGTAGATGGTGACCTTAAAACAATAAACGCAAGGACTGTGTCGACAAGCTATGCTTCCGTCCAATAAACTCATGCCAGCAATCACAAAATGACGAATAATTTGGTGACCAGTACTCTGTAGCTGTAAAATGTATAACATGTTAATAGAACACATTTAAATAGCAAAATGAAAGCACCTCGAAATATCGAGTAAAATAACTTTTGAATCTTAAACCGTTACAACAATGGCGTTTTCCACTCACGTGACTAGTTGTTTCTCATCAAACACAGCGACCAACGTTTTGTGAAATCTGAGATCTTGACTCCTTGTCGACCTGCCGTCAAACAAGGTGTCCTTCGTGCTCGAAGTTTGGATTAGGAGCAAATGTGCTGAAACCGTTCTGGGAGGAGAACGGTCCACGCCTTTGAAAGCTCGAACTGAGGTCGCCGTGGGGTATGTGTCGCATATTCCCGTTACCGACAAAATTTCCAAACACATCTGGTGGGTAATAATGAGCCTCTGGAGGAATATTGTAGAGGTCAGGCAGAGGAGGAATTTCTGGTGGACGTGCTGCAAGAATTGAATGAAGATTTAACAATCCAATTTTATTAAATAAAATATTTGGGAATTACTCAGGGTACCGGAGAAGGTCATTTACCTATGTCTTGGTCATAAGAGTTTCTACGATTTACATCCAAATATCCATCATCTTTATGACGGGGGACGACTGGAACAGAGAAGTGTTTGGGCTGTCTAGGCAAAGTACTGGCTCTCATTCCACCCATATTGCGAAACCCATTGGAAATATGATTGATTGGCTCAACCAAATAAGTGGATGCGTGTACGGGACCACCGTTCTCCTAAAGTCGTTATTGAGATGAGTAAAGTTGGCGTTCCTAGCATATTTTGTAAATTCCGATGAAAACTTTTACCATGAATTCACCGTGATGGTCGCCATTAGAATACGTGACACTCTTTTCTGAAAAAGAGGACAACGTTTCCCCGGTCATGGTCTCGTTGTAAGAGCTGGGAGCGTACATTTCTATTGTAGCAGATTTGCTGCTTGCACGATCACTAGCTGCAATTGAGAATTTACGGTATAATATTTATTTTATCGAAAAAAGTTTCCGTTTAATCCGACTTGACCGCGAGTGCTACGTAGTGTCACAGTCGTCGACATCAAATAATTTGAACCGACGTTTTGATCAAAATCTTACAAAAACTAAAAAATGAACACAGAAAGCGAATCAGAATACCCTCTTGCTGCTTTGTTTTCGGATCTCTCCACTTGCGAATAAAAAACATGACAAGAACAACATTGACCAGAATGAGGACAGACGCGATCACAGAGACAGAAATGATAATGATTGTGGGAACGTCAGAGCTTTCACTCAACAATTCCGAGAATTCACGGTCTGTCGGATGCCCTGAAAGTAACAAGAATTCAATTAAATTGCCTCACCCGCTCGTTCCTTTGCACGTCGTTGAAAAAAGCAACCAATGAGAAGGACATTGATGAGTAGCATCGTTGCACCGACGACGAAAAATGCGCTTATTACGACCCGTGAAAATATACTAGTATTAAAATCCACATCCGTCGTGATGACAGAATGTGTGCCGACACCTAAGCCCCAAAATCACAGAGAGGAAACAATTTAGCAAAGTAGACGCGATAATCATTAAGTAAGAAGTAGTTCACCGGAATATAATGATTACAGCAGACAAGTCAAATTAAGCGAATATCAAAAATAGGAAATCCCAATTAATTAAAATGTAACTCACTTGAAGTCTGTTGCCGGCATACTTCCGTCGTCCAATTGCTTTCACCCATGACATTGAATGCCATTATACTAAATGAATATTCCGTTCCAAGTGCTAATGGACTCACAGCAAACGTGGTGGTTGAACCAGGACTCACATCAATATAGCGTTTATGATCTGAGCCCATTTTGATGTATTGAATTCTGTACGATTGTTCAAATCCACCATCGAAACCAGCCACCCAGGTTAAAGTGACGGAATCATGGGTGAAGCTGACTACGCGGAGCCCTAACGGAGTGTCCGGAGCAGACGTAATGTCCAATTTGACGTAATGTGTAGCATAATCGAGTTCATTCCTGGCAATGCATTCATAAGAGCCATAGTCATCTGTGTGGACAGTACGGACTTCCAGTATTGACTCCCAGGTCATCAGGTCCACCTATAATAATAGTCATTTTAGATCTCTTGGACGTAGTTTTAGAGAAACTTGGCTGAAGTGAAACTTCTTGCTATGAACATGTGAGCAAGTGATCCCTACAAGTTACGACCACCTGTACTCTCACTAATTGCCACATATTTGTAGTCTCAACAAAAACTAAACAGTTTTGCGGTCATACGCCTGGCACAGTTTTGACAATAGTAAACCGCCGATACTCACCGAGCGATTGTGGATGGTGTATTTGGACGGATGGGAGGTGGGAGTAATAGATACACCTTCTCTACTCCAGGAAAATGTGACGTTCGGAGCTCCTTTGGCCCGGCATTTCAATTTGGCCGTTTCTCCTTTGTTGCTGGCCGCTTTAGATATTTGTGGAGATTCATCGATTTTTGGTTTTTCTGTGAACCACCAGAGTACAGAAATACATAAGCCATATTCTTCTATTTCAACAGAATTTAACAGATCGCCGTAGCGGATTATTTCACCTATTCCATGATTCATCCTTTTATTTGCTTTCTCTTTACTTTCACCCCAGTACTCGTCCCTCCTTATCTCTTAGTCACACGTCCTAAGGATTATACCGAGATTCTTCAACTCCATTACCCATATTCTTTACTCGAGAGGACTGTAATCTCAAAAATATCACCCAGCCGACTCTAACCGTATCTGACTGAATGAAATTTTCTGAATTTTACGGCAAGTTCTGGCTACAGGAAGTTCCTTGAAAACATGGCTCGCTATCTCATTTTCTAATTCAAAATGGTTCTACTCGTAGGTAATGATCAATTCGCTAAAGCACTACATACTCACGTTTAACGATGAGAAACACGGAATTATTCACGGACTGTCCAATGCCATTCCCGACAGCGCAGACGTAAGGTCCAGCATCTTCAATGCTAACATTCGAAACGGTCAGGTACGATATTTTTTCTTTGAAAGCTTTTTGGTGAGAAACGTCTGAATCATTATAAGTCCACTTAACCATTGACTCATCCAATGGATTCGCATCAATCAAACATTCCAAATGAGCATCTTCACCTTGTCCGACCAGGACAGCGGGAGTCGTGTTCACGATAGAGGCGGGATCTGGGAAATAGAAAACCGTGAATGGTACTGCTAATGCACAAAGTTGAAATTGGCACCTGGGCGGACCTTACCAGTGCTGGGCCATTGGTAAATTCTGTTTTAACGTTAAGAGCATCCTATTAGGAATCCGAAAATCAAATATGTGCAGTCAAATTATTTTGGACTTCGTAGAAGTCAAGGGTAGTTAACTTGCAGTAATAGTCACTGCGATTATCGCACTAAATCAGATGACTTTTGAGCTAGATCATTCACACGAGGAAGCAAGGTGAGTAAGCCATTACTTTGAAAATACAAAGCCAAAATATCATTGTCCGACTGCTAAGGCCCTTATGATTTGAGAAGCGGAGAAAGTCCGCGGTCATAACTTACACTTGACATCCAATTCGACTGTGATGGTTGAGGAACCCTCGGAATTGCTCCCCTCGCACTCATACTTTCCTTTGTCCGTTCGATTCACTTGCGTGAAATTGAGTACGGGACCCTCGACAACGAGTTTCTTGGCGACCGCTTTGAGTTGTGAACTATTCCGCATCCATTTGTACTTGATTGTGTCCGGGTTTCCTTTGGCCCGGACTGTAATCACAGCCGATTCCCCTTCCACAACACTGACCTTCTCGCCCCCGTCCACGAACTTGGGCTTATCTAAAGAGCAATCATATTTTACTACATGTTCCATTCATCCGGACTTAGAAAATGAGGTCCACACTCCCCCAACAGTTACAACTTACAGTTAACGTCCAGGGTGATCGTGTCATGGACACTCCGTGTAATGGCAGAATTCTTAGCCTCACAAGTATACATGACGCCATGATATGCTGAGGTCAGGTCGAGTTCCATTGTGATAGAAGTTTTTTTCCCTCCATATTTTGCGTCCTTAATTGTTTGATTCAGGTGTGAAGAGACGAGTTGTAAGTCTTTGTGAAATGAGACTTTGGCTGGAGGGTTTGATGACCCGGACTCACAGGTCAAGAAAGCTTTTTCACCTTCTTTCAATTTTTTGGGGCGTACGGTAATCGTCACTCCGTTTGGGGGAACTAATTATGCGAAAATAATATTAGTATCGTATTCACGACGGAAAGTGTTTACAGAGAAGGCGCTGATTTTGTAACGTAGGCGTGGACAGAATAATTTAAAGAGATCAAAGTTGAGAGAAACTCTAAAATCATTCATTTCAATTTTACGGCTGAACCCGTAAAACATGTTTTCTGTCTTGTGCCAGTAACTCATGCACATGCAGAATATGGTCATAAAGTCGAATCTCGGAGGGTAACCACACTATTTACTTTTAAGACTTGAATGAAAGAAAATATCTGTATGTAATTTTTAAAAATTTCAAACTGGTTTAACTCACACATAACAAAAAAAGTTACAGTTGCTGTGAGAGGCGTAGTGAGCGCTTTGCTTTTAGCTTCGCATTTAAATACAATTCCATTGTCCGTCATGTTTGCTTCTAGTGTAAGTTCCGCTTTGGCCGTACTTCCTTCTACAGAATATTTGGAGTCGATCTATAAAGACGAAATGGCACATGAAGAACATAAAATATTACAAAATATTTACGATAAACCTATAAAATAATTCCAAGTCAAACCTTTGTCCCTGCCCTGTACCAAGTCATTGTTGCTATCGGATGTCCACCAGTCGAAGTGCAAGTAATCCTTTGAATCCGTCCGACTGTGATATTTTCCGATTCTTTGTAAATCACCGGCTGACCCGGTGGTTCTAGAAAACGAATCAATAACATTATTTTACCACTAATTGACAGAAAGAGATGAATAATTTCTTTGTCCGACTCACGTATAACGTTAACAATGTGACTCTGAGATTTAGTATCCCCTAAGCCTCGATTGACGGCTTGACAAGTGAAAGTCTCCTTTCGGTCATTTGGATCAATTCTGAAAGTTACATTTGATGCTGTGACCCACCCTCCATCCACGGATACAATTGATGAAGTGTGAAAGTCTGCTAAGGGTGATCCACCCTTAAACCAAGCAACATCAGCCTTTGGGTTACTATTGGACGTCAAACAATTAAGGGTTATGCTATCCCCAACTTTTGCTTCATTTGGTCCAGTAATTTTTACTTCTTTTGGGGGAACTGGAAAAAGACGTTTTCATTAGTGTCATTTACAACCCTCACCCTCGCCTCGTAATACCTCAGGTGTGTTTATAATCTTAACACCTAATTGGTTTTGGTTTTATTACTACGAGCTACTTAAGCCATGGATTTCGTCATGATATATTGTTAAGTTGGGGTTCGAGACCCTGGACAACTCTGAGATGGACACCAAGTTATAATATACTCCATTAATTGAAATTCACAGCGGTTTTTTATTTTGACCTATGGAAGGTCACCGAGAAGTTGTAGGGAAAAACTCTAGTGACAAAAAGCACTTGATAGTAAATGTAATCAGTCCAATTTCTCTAACACTTCACTTAACTAGAAGTCAAGGTCTGCCCTTAGCTACAATTTGGATACAATAGATTGAACTGTAAGATAATCATTAGAAATTATGTTTTCCCAGTTAAATATGTTCAACCATTCAAGTTCACTCGTGCAGAGATCATCACGGTTGGAACTATTAAAGAGTCAGGTAGAAGAGATTACAGAATACCCGGGTTATTCCCGGATGTAATATATTTATCCTGGAGAAGTATGACACGGTGCGGGAGATAACTGAGTAAACAACATGTAAACATAACTCTAAGCAATCGTCCGTATCCTTATCTTATGCAACCGACACGTTCTTCGTATCTTTCATGGTTGTTCCAGTCCACTTGGTTTTAATACTTTCCCATTGTCTGTAATTGTCGAGGCGTAAGAAGATACTCTGAGGGGGAATTGCTATCTGTAGCTAAACAGGTGCATCCAGGCTGACTCTCTGGATCATCCATTACAGTCCCTCATGCATGTGGTTAAAGTTTTTAGCCAATTTCAAAACCAGCATTGGTCTCGTTTCATATTACCAGCCACCCGTGCAGGATTTGAAACAAATCTTTTAGATACACAAATACTCAGGACGTCAGGAGGAGTATGCCAACATGTGCCCAGATACTTAATAGTTAACCCCAGCAAAAAATTAGAATCGTGTCTAAAATAATATAAATCTCTCCATTCTGTGTCGATGATTTTCCGTGTGGCACTCTATGTGCTAACTTCATGTGCTAACTTCGGCATGATGAGGGTCCATGCAGCCAATCATAGAAACAATGTATTGTTGCTTTTAAGGAGACATTTCTGATATTATTTGAACTGAATATGAGATTAGTCTATTATTATCTTCACATTTCCAGAGGGGCCTCCTAGAAACACTCGGAATTTATAAATATCGAAGGTACCAAGAAATAAGGCTAACACGGGAAACGTGGATTCCTTGTCAAATTAACACGTACGATACAAACTTTTTGAGCAATTCAAGACTATCAAACAGCACTGCAATGAATTACAAACAACTTACACATTACGGTCAGAACGACATCGGCAATCTTAGGGGTTGTGCTCATCATGTTTATTGCGTCACATCGATATCTGGCCAAATTATCTTTTGTGGTGGTTACGAAGACCAATTCGTTGCGAGATTCACGCCCCTGCGTCGAGTATGAGGAATCAATCCGAACGTTGTTCTTGTACCAAACTAACTCCGCCAATGGATTACCTCCACGGGAAATACAAATGAGGGTGATAGTTTGATTCTGTCGGATTGGATCTCCCTCATTGTAGCCATCAATTCTTGGTGCCCCTGGAGGATCTAAAATAAAACCAAAGTGTGATACAATTTTATGCCGAAGGCAAAGCTGTACATATTTATACAGCTCTGCACCTAAAAACAACTTGATAATCCGGTTAAAGTGTAAAATCGTTAATTAAGGCAACTAATGCGGCGAATCGCGTTATTTAAGGAAAGCAAAACTCACACTGAACTCTGAGGTTGACGGAGACTTTTAATGGCCTTGGGAGAGCAGAGTGACGACCCTCACAACTATATTTTGAAAAGTCATCTCCAGGGGCAGGCGAAAATTTAATTTTACTCCTTGTCGTGTTCTTTCTGATCCGCACATTTTCATCAAGCACTTCGTGTTCTTCCGTTGAGTCTTCCCTGGACTCTGCAACATAACATTATTTTTTAAATAAAACTACCTTAGCATCAAAGGGCACAGCTGACTGGATTGGTAATTTCAATTTCATCTAGAACCTGGTTGTTTCACTAAACTCAAGTAGTAATACTTTGGAGTAGATTATTTCACTTTAATTTCCTCGCGCTACATTGAGAAATTCCGTTGCAGAAGAGGATTTTTCAGTTCTGTTCTGACTATCTCATCATTTTTCATTTTAAATTAAAAAGAACGGACCGAGTGCACCAGATAATCAATGCTTAAATATCCGAGTATTCCCATTTTCATAGACTTCTTGAGTCAGGAAAGTACATTAAATCCTATTAGAAAATCATGTTCACATCATAACCTTCGTTTGCTGGCACTTCGGTTTCGCTTGCACTTTGAACCAGCCCATTTTCAAACCCGTCACATAAAAGTCAATTTAGCCCATTTAGCGTTCAGTGAGGATGTTGAATTATTGACTTTATTCGTATAGAAGAGCTCTAGCTACCAGTTCGGGACCAAATTCCCATCCCGTAAACTAAAGCCATCATATAATTATTGAAACACTGAGGTGTGCAGTGTGCAGTAGTGGAAATCCTGCTTAATTTCCTTCCTGACGATGGAAACAATTAAACACTGTCACTTCTACTATGATGACTGTGACTGACGGTTGACACTTGAATAAAGCAAAATCTAAAATCTAAAATTCCGGCGTTTACTATTCCAAAATTCCATCAAAGGGATTGAATTTTTTCAAGCGTTCGGTCAGTCATTGGTTTCCTTTTTTAAATATTAAATTATTCCGACATAAACCGAATAACGTCTTGGAGCATTAGAATTGAACTTGTGTGAACAATGCAACATATAAATGTTTCTAAGCCGTGGAAGCCATGGATATTTGCAATTCAACATATTTTCGTCAATCATTTCATTACCACCCATAGTTAGAAGGAATTTCGGCCTGTATTCTCCAACTTGAAACATAAGACTCTGGTTGCCTGAAATAAGAGAAACTCATATCTAATTGTGCGAAACCCTTTTCCAGTTTTCACCCTATACTTCAAACTATGGGCTCGTAATTGGTGTATTTCTTCTAAACAAATATTTATAAGTTTGCAAATTGGCACATGTCATAACTAACAAAAATACCGCCAGCGAAGTTTTAATTTCTTACAGAGTTGGAGCAACTCAGGCAAACTGTAAAGATAACGTAAAGACGCGTTTTCAGACAAAGAGGTGAATAGAACGTACTTAACCTCATCATCATTTCTAACTTCACAATTTGTTCGGCTAATGATCAAAGGGGAAAGGAAGTAGAGATAATACATTGTAATTTATGGTGATGGTTATAATGGTGATTGATGACCGAGATATTCATTCTTGGAAACCGCGCTGAATTATTGATAATCTGTAAACACTTGTAACTGGTAGACAGAAGAAATTCGCCTCCTGGAAGCATGACGATTCGTAACCTGGTTTCCGAAAAAGCGAGAATTCTCAACAGTACATTCCTAAAATGAAACTTAAACCTAAAAAGGTTAAAACTCAGACTTTCAGGAAAGTATTGGACCATTGGTTAGATTGCCAGATGCCACCCACTTTAACATAATCTGCTTGTTTGTTTATCTTAAAAACTTTAATTTTTTAGGCTTAAACGAGGTTATATAAACTGATTACCTATCCCAAAATAAGGTAACAACCCAGACTCGACTCAATTTTTGCGAGAGTTATTTTGGTATCAAACTTACCAGTTTTAAATACTACATCATTCCTATACCAAATGATAGAAGCTGCAGGGCGAGATTCCTTGACAATACATTCCAATTCCGTTTCCTCCTTTTCCTTGAGAGTCAAAGTTGCATCTGGCGAATGATTCGACATCTCGATTGACTTGGGCGGCACTGTAAATAAACATTCAAGATTCCAAACATTTGTCTTCAGAATATAAATCATAGAAAGCTCAAACTAAAATTACGGGATTGAGCCGAATCCATTAACAATTCAATTCAAACTTTATTTACCGTGTATTGGTGTATAATATGAAACATACAAGTATTTGTAACACATTGGTGCCAACACCCACGCACGTTCGCGAAAAATAAATAAATTGCCTTTTGATCGCAGATCCAATCAT